>JASDQU010204952.1:0-17208 GCA_032191745.1 Picea mariana
ACATCTTCTGTTCTTTGTGTTCATTGTGGTGATGACTTGTTGATGATATATTGCTGATATATGTTGCTGATATGTGCTCACATCTAACTGGTTATAAATGAAAACAATGGGTAATGAATAAATGTTGAATCCTAATTGATGAGTTTTTGTGCAAGAGGGAAGTTTTGGGAAAAAGAGCCCCACACTCATTCACCCCCCCTCTAAGTGTGGTAGGTGTGTCCAATAATTACATCCCATTCCAAGCACATTTAATATCAATTCTCCAATCCAAAATGTCAATCAAGAAATCAAGAGTTCAATTGTGATTGGGTGGCACGTTTTTACACTCCACACTGGATAGACAAAATATGTAAGCTCCCAACAAACTCACGTTCCTCGCAGGATGTGGTGTGACCCCAGAAGGCCAAAGGTAGCCTTTCCCACTACAATTATGGCATGTATGTCCTCCAAGAAGGATAAACGACTTGGATGACCTATAAGTGGGCTTAATCAAATGTTGGAGGTAGTGTACAATCTGTGGGGGCATCACTAGGCTTGAGCATGACCTCTAAGATGACTACTGGCAGCTTATAATCCTATTGAAAACAATATGGTAGCCTATTAAAGCCATGAAAAGCAAGGAAAACCTTTTTCCTTCTCCAATAGTCAATAAGCTAAAAGAAACCAGAATTGGAAACTCTCTACAATAGTGCAACAACCAAATAATGGTGTCGATAGATCTCCAATCTCATAAATGGATGAACAGAGGAGAAAAAAGAGTTGTTGGGATTATTCTCTTGCTCATGAAAATAATAACTATGAAGAAAATCCTCAAAACTGTAGTTGGTAAAGAATTCTCAACCCATTAAAAAAACACATTCGACAATTTAAATATATAGCAACTTCATTTTAAACTCATAGAAAGAAAAATACCATAACAAATAGAGAGGTTCATCACACAAGAACTCAATGTTTACCTTGGAAACCTGAATGGAAAAACCAACATTCAATTGACTTCATCAAAGATATTTATTATGCAACAATAGGTAGGTTACAAGCTCTTTGGTTCATCCTCATACTCCTCATGGAAGTCTAGGAAACATTTCCTTTACTATTAGCCAAAGAACCCCTCTTCCTTTGTGGGGAAATAATATATAGGAGGATGAGTTAGTTGGGGGATAATTGAAAGGTCAAGCGTCTCGAACCCTTCAACTTCCTCGAGCTTGGTTTTCCTCTCTTATCTTTTTGTCTTAGTGCATTGGAGAAGAGGTCTCATGTTTTTGTTCTATTTTTAAAATACATTATATTTTTTTAACAAAATATTTCTCCTTATAACTTTACATTCCATATGATTTCCTTATGATTTGATTTAATATAGGGGTGGACACAAATTGTGATGGCATGGATCCCTTCACACCAACAATCTATGTTCCTTCCTTGTCCATGCCTTGAGCCTTCCCGATATCGATCATCATAGAGCCTATTCCGGTATCCAATTTGTTTTGTGTGGATCTAATTCATATCACACCTCCCCATTGGGAGGATTTTGGTCCCCAAAAGCTTCCAAGGATAGGTGAGGGAAATTTCTTGCAATATAGTTCCTCTCATAACATTTCATCTTCCTTGGAATCTATCCTTCGAGACCAATAATACATATCTCTTGTCATCCTCTACAAGTTACCCATTCCTTACACTGCTAAACAATATCTTTCTTCAATTCATTCAAAGCATGCAGTGCAAATTTGTAAACAATAGGGAGAACCTAATGGTCCTCTTCTCCATCCAAAATGAAATTTTTGAGCAACTTCAAGTACTCCACATTCACCACCGAATTGATATGCATATAAGGAGGAAGTCTCAACCTGAAGGCATTCCCATTCACCTGCTCAATGATGTCAATTTTTTTTTGTATCAAAGGGGTTTGAGTTTCTTTGTTAATCCTTACAATTTCTACTTATAGAGGTAAATCCACACAATGTCTCCAACATGGAATTTATGATCCTCCCTATGTTGGTCATGCCTAAATTTATATTTTCATTGGCTCTTCTCAAGCTAATCGTGTACCTTTAGATGTATTGATTTGACCTTGTCCACATATGTGCTCACCTTCTTTTCATCTCCTTATATATTTTATTATTCCTTCTGATATCCATACACAATATCAAATGGTGAAGGAGGTAGGTAACACAAGTCTCGAAAGGAGTGCTCTTTTGTAGGAGTGTTGAATGTAAACCAATTGCTCATCCCATGTCTTTGGATGTTTGTTATTGTAACTTCTCGGCAATTGTACCAATGTTTGGTTGAAAACATATATTTGTCAGTTTGTTTGGTAATGGAATATAGTGGAATATCTCATCTTGGCATCCATTCTTTCCCAAAGCATTTTCCAAAATGTACCCAAGAACCTACTATCTCAATTAGATATGATGAAGTTTTCCAATCCAAAATGTACCCAAACATGGTTGAAGAATAGTTTAGTTTCCTATCATCCAAACATAGTATTCTTACACAGAATGAGAACACACATCTTACTAAAATGTTCTACCTCAACAAACAAGTAGTCATGGACTCCATGAGACATAGGAAAACCTCCAACAAAGTCCGTTGAGATGCTCTCCCAAGGCCTACTTGGTACTGGAAATGGCATGTATAGCCAAAGCTTCAAGTTTCTTGTCTTGCTAGTGCTATGAAGAACATATCTGCTAACAAATTTTTCCACCTACTCCTACATCATTGGCCAATACACATACCATTGCAAATTTTTTAATGTATTTGTCACACCAAAATGTCCAACAAATCTAGAAGTGTGAGATTCTCTGATAAACTAAATCCTTTTATCCCGTGGTATGCACAACTTTTCCAACTTGTATAGCAGCCCATATTGGAGGTGATATCCATTTCCTTCCATGGAAATACCCACTCTCTCCTTCAGCTTCTTGTATGCTCCTATTAAATATTCATCGTCCCCATAGTCTTCACTCAAAATACCATGAGTGAAAGGCTCAAGCTGCATTATCACCCCAACTACAACAATCAACTTCTTAATTGGTGGCCAAGAAAGTATGCCTTATTTATTATCCATGGCTCCTTTCTTGACTACTTGATCAATAGGTGAAACTATTGTAAGAATCCCAACCATTTATAATGCCTCACCTGTTGCATATTACTTTGGCTTTGTAGGTACTCAAGGAGTTGATTATCTATGTGTATGATGGTCTCTTTTCCCAATAGATAGTGCTTCCACTTCTTCACCACATGTACAATTGCAAAGAGCTCCTTATCATACATGGGGTAGTAAATCACTGCTCCATGAAACAACTTTGAATGGTAACACATCAATATTCCTCCTTGCATTAGCACTACTCCTAATGCATACCCACTGACATTTGTCTCTAACTCAAAAGGTAACTGTAAATTTGGCGTGGGTAAGACTGAAGCATAAATGATATTTTTTCCAGCTCTTCAAATTTCCGTTGTTGTGGCTTACCCCAATGAAATATCTTTCTTTTGGCAGTCATGTCATGCAATGGCACTACTATGGTCGAAAACTTTACAATGAACTTTCTCAAATATTGTGCTACTCCCATGAAACACTTTACCTTTGTCACGCTGGTGGGAATAGGCCATTGGGTAATGGTTGCAATCATTTTTGGATCCACCCTTAGTTCTCCTCCACTGATCATGTGTCCAAGATAAATCAAGGATGTCTTTCCGAACTCATATTTCTACAAATTTGTTATTAGTTGATTCTTCATTAAGGTATCTAGTAATTGCATCAAATGTGAGAGGCTCTCTTGCCATGAATTACTAAATATTAGTATGTCATCCAGATATAATACTAAAAATGAGTCAATAAAAGGGCATAGCACATCATTCACCAGTCTCATGAAATTTTTAAGTGCATTACATAAACCAAAAGGAATCACTAACCACTCCTACAAACCTTTTCTTGTTTTTATTGTTGTCTTCCACACATATTCTGCTTTGATTCTCACTTGATGGTAACATTATTTGAGGTCTAGCTTTGTGAATAACTTAGCTCATTGCATCTAATCCAACAATTCATCAATAATTGGCAGATGATATGTATTCTTGATGGTGAGTTTTTATAGGAAACAATAGTCAATGCACATTCTCCATCTTATGTCCTTCTTTGGCACCAAGATGATGGGTGAACCACATGGTGACATACTAGGTCTCACGATTCCTTTCTCCAACAAATGTTGCAGCTACTTCTTCATTTCATATGCTTCAATGATGGACTTCCTATACATACCAATGTTTGGCAATGGTGACTCTTACAATAATTGAATCTTGTGCTCAACCTCTCATTTGGGTCATAGCCCATGAGGCTCTTGAAACACTTCATTTTAGGATTCAATCAGTTGTTGTATTTTCTAGTGCTTCTTGACACTACATCCTTACAAGGATGCCTTCATCTCCAACTCACTACCTTGTCCTTAGTGCTTTTTGTTAGCACTAGGATTCACCTTCAGATTGCATGGAAGGCAAGCCCAATACCCATCAGGTTATATATGAATGTAAGAGTGTTTTTAAAGGGTCAAATGGAAAGGTACTCAAAATGATAATGTTCCAACTCAGAAAACATGGATAGCATGCACCAACAATCAAGGTCTTGGTTAACTTCAATCAGTAATTTGGGAGTAAGTATGAATAGAGGGAAGAATTGAATAAGAGGAATGTAGGGGCTACTGCAAACATCAGGTCTACAAAAGAATAAGGAAGAAAGTTTCTTAACACAAGATCTTCTTGAACTCAGAAACTAAGGAAGATAAATAACATCATGATAATATAATGATCAAACATCCACCATACCATCACCACAATCATTCATGTGAATCATTCAAAGCATGGAAATTTAGCATCAGAAGCAAATAAGATGAAAGAGAAGCTGATTTCTATTAGCCAAAATGTCTTAAGTCCAGTACATAGCTAGATCATAGTCACTTCATCAAAATATTACAGTCTAAGGGAGCCTTTCTCAACCTTCCAAACCTACTAAAGAAATTGATCTATCTATTTATAATAGAAGGGAGGCAACAACTGGAGGTACGAGTTGACCTCCTTCCCTTGAAAATATCTAAACATTTATTTGATCTAACAACTTATTTAACAACCTATGTTATAAAGCAGGAAAATGTTGGTGACTAATCCAACCAAGCTTCAAACTGATTTGATTCTCTTTTGCTACGCAACTCCTATTTTTCCATGTGTCTTTTAGGAGCATGTGGTTGTCTTCATGATGCCAGCTATTGTTTCTACAATCTTATCCATCATCATCTATCCAAAAATTTGTTATCTTAGCCTTCATGAATCCCTGATGTCTGTTGGTAGCTTCATTAGATAGCAGTCTGAGTAGCATATTTCACAACTGCACAAGTAGAAAAGGTAGCGCATTTAGGTAGCACCACAGTGCTACGTATGTGTGCCAACCTTTGTTCTCTGTGAAATATTAGGTAGCGCCTTTACGTAGCACCACTGTGTTGCGCCTGTGTGTAGGTTTATTCTTTGCCAGATATTAGGTAGCGCCTGTAGGTAGCGCCACTTATGCTACGTCTGTGTACAGTTTTAGGTAGCACTATCAAAAAATGTAGCGCCTTATTGAGCATGTGTAGAGAAAATAGTTTCCTTGCATAATTTCAAACCCATTATATTTAGGTGACTTGGCAGTACTGTAGGTAGTGCACTTTACCACTGAGGGAGTTAACACTTCACAAAAGCCCAAAACTCTGATAGTTAAACGCTTAGAAGCCTGTATAGATGACAGAGGTAATATTTGAAAGATAGTTTACCCTCTCAAAAAGGAAACATCCAAAAAAATGGGGCTCACCTTTCATCAATTATTTTGTTACCTTAACACTTAACCTCACACTCTTTCTGGTAGAAGGAGGATCTTCATTTGGCACAACAAGCTTCTTCTTCTTAGCAATTATTGGATTTTTTAGTGGCATTGTGCTCTCCTTGACTGTTGATGTCTCTTTCTCAATGGTAACTTCAACCAATACCTGCAAGTTTCTTTGAGCTACTTCATCTTGAAAATGATGCAACTTTGCCTTGAGTTTCATGTTCTAAGATTGAAAACCTCTATTCTACCTATAAAGGTTATGGAGCTGCCTGTGAAGGGGCTGGGCCTTTTGTGTTGCAAACCTTGCCAAGTCAAGGGTATGGCTGTAGCCATCCATGAGCTCCTTCATTTTCACCCTGTCAGACATGGCCTCTATTTTCAACTAAGCCACCTCTTTGCTTGCATCCGTAAGTTGCCTGATAAGTCTTTTGAAGGTCTGACTGTCAGGAGGAGTAGTGACATGCACAATCTCAATAGTTTTTTTCTCATTCTCCTCTTCCACCTGCATGGGAAGTGCCTTATCTACCTCATCAGGTTTCTTGGTGGCTTTGCTTTTACCCTTCTTCCTCTACATAGGGGTTTCTTCTTTTCTCTCCTCAGGATTTTCAATGCCTTTACTCTTCCTCCTTTGCACAGGGATTTCTGGTATGGACTATTCTTCAACAACTTCCCTAGGAATTGATGACCTTGTGAAAGGTCTTTTACCCTTGATTTTGACTACTGGAGGAGAAGAGGGGAAGAGTAGCTTCTTCCCTTTCTTGGATGTAGATTTGGTAGAAGAAGGAACCTCTTCTAACCCTGGTAGAGGAGGTGGTGAAAAATATCTTTGTGGGGAAGGACAAGCTTCCTCCTCAGCTCCTGTGACCTTCTTGCTGACCTTTGAAACTTGAATAGGGGCTCTGCCCTTTCTCTTCCTACTGATCTCTGCTTTAATAGCACTGGTGGGTGATAAAGGACTTGCATTTTGTGATTGAGGATTTGATGCTAGATCCAAATTGAAATGAGAAGTAACAACAAAATTCTCCCATGAAATCTCTTTCTTACCCAATTCCTYAGAGACTAGCATTATGATCAATCCAGAGTGGAAAAGGCTAGAATCCACATCCTTATATTTGGATTGAATCCTATCTAACATCTTACCTATGCTCCTCAACAAGTAATAGGGAATATTCATCTCAACTTTACCAGTAAAATGTAGCAAAATCCTTATGTGGTTCTGGTACAATGTGTTAAATCTCCCTTCACATGTAAAATATCTCTGGATGATCTTCAAAATTCTATCAAACTGTTCAATCAATTGACCCCTTGGCACACCTTTAGATAAATCACTGGCTTGATGTTCAGGTTTAAAGAGATCTTTGGCATAGGGTGAACTCAAAGCCATGGATTTGAACCACTTTTCACCTATAATGGGGATTCCTGTTGTAGTTGAGATAGAGGCTTCAGTCACCTCAAATTCCAAATCCCCAACCTTGGTTCTCCTGCCATCAAAGTGTGATGCAAACTGTTTTGTTACCTCTGGATGTCCTCTCTGCATATTCTGGCAGAAAGAGAGTCATCCCACTCTTTGAAAGATCTCCCTTGCCATGGGATTTGTATCAAAAAGATGCATGTCCACAGGTTTTGTCCTAACCACCTTGCCACCTTTGTGTGTCTTCCTTGATTGAGGAGTCTCCATGGCTTAGAATGAGATATTTTAAGGGCTTATGGGATAGTAATAACCAGGAAGACTTTAAATTAGGCTTTAAATGTACAAGGCTGACCCTTTTAAACAGACTGGTGCTAGTAAGCCAAGTTTTGACTGTGGGAATAAAACCCTTAGATTTGTACAGGCACCGAAGGTTTAAACAATGAGAGGGTACTCCTATAACTTTCCTTTTGAAACTAGGAAAACATGCTCAACTCGAATAACAAAGGAAGCAGGGGAGACACAGTATGGTTAAGTAGCGCCTTTGTGTAGAGCGATGTGTATGCAGAGGATAAAATGTAAGCTCAATGGCTATGGCGGATGGGTGTTATAGACTTTGGCATACAGGTGTGAAGTTCATAGGTTTGAAATGAGAGGAAAAGAGAATAGGGTGCGAGGAAAAGTATCTAACAATTTGCAAGCCCGATAATCCAAACTCTGAGTGCCAATTCTCTGTGAAAATTAATGTGCAGAGGAGGTAACACGGGATACTTGTGGATTAAACACCTATTTGAATCTTCGGTGAAATATCAGGGTGAAATCATGAAATTTCTAGCCTCCAGATCTACCAAATCATTAGATCTGGTCATACTGCTATTGCCTGTTCAGAACTCGTGAATTTGCGCAGCGCAACACTGATGAGTTTTTCAAAATTAGAAAGCGTTACCAGGGCTCGTAAATGAAATATATTGAAGGCATCCTTTAACTAACTTCTGGCACTGAAAACAAGAAACATGACATCAGTCGTGGTAATAATAACTCGTGGTGGAAATCAGGATGAATGGGTAAGGCACTACGGAACCGCCTGATGAGTGAGCAATGCTCCAGTTTGAAAAATGATTGGATAGGTAAGAAAGGACAAAAAGTCATGCTCATGAGGTCATGAGTGAGGAGAATGGTGTGTCTCACCAGTCTAGTCATGGGAGGGGAGGGATCGATCCTAATGACACATCATGAAGGGGTCCAAAACTTTAAGTCATGAACTAACAAGGGTTTAAGTCCAAAAAATCAATTTGAGGATCAAACATAAGCTATGACTCAAAAGTTTATTTATCTAAGGGGACCTAACAAACATAACTTTAAAGGAATGAAAATTTAAAATTTAAAATCTAAGGCTTAAAAAGGGATTAAAACAAACTAAAAGACCCAAGGCAATTTAGTGTGATAACACTTTCCTTCTCTAAAAAAAAGAAAGAAAAACTTCATTATGCTTCCCATGACTCTTTTATCCTGATGAGCATTGATCAAAGAGAATTTCACTTTTTCCTTATGTGAATTTATGGCATGTGCATTTCCATCCTCGACTAACCTATACTGGTTTTATCTCCTCCTAAAAATGAATCTCTCACATACAAGTATGGGCTTCCCAAGATGACTCCACAAATGTCCAATGTAACCACATTTGCAACCACTTCATCCACAAAGTACTAGTTGATGGAATACTTGAATTTTCATTTCTTGCTCACTCTCAATTCTATGTCTTTCCTTACCCATCCTAGGGGGTGTGGCTATGGATGGTCCCGTGTCTCTAGAAAAATCCTCTCAACCAATTGTGAAGAGATCAAGCTGGATTGTGAACTAGGAACAAACTAGCAATCTACCTTGCACTGTTTCATGTGGATTTTGATGTAGAAAATCTTGGTCATCTCCTTCTCATCCTCATGTCTGCAACCAACTAATTCCACTTCCCTCTGAATATTAGTATGACTGTTATTCCCCTATAATTCTGAGGTGTTTTCCACCCTTTCCTTGGAATCCACTATTATCAAAACCTTCTTCTTCTTATGTTGGAAATGTTTGGGGCACTTCTTAGGGTTCAATTTCCAACAATCATGTTCAATGTATCCCTTTCAATCAAAAGCCTTGCGAGCATTCACATCCGAACAAACGATTGCAGTCGTGCTCTTATAGAAGAATGAAGAAGGATTCAAACATCCAATAACATTCTTTAGTAAAAGACTCAGATACGCAAAGTTAAAATACGATATACTGGAAAAATAGGCATACAGAACAGTGAAATCCCTCAAAGATTTCAGGACTTATGTGCTACATTCCAAAATAATTTCCTATACCAACCATCTCTGTTAAAGATATATTAGTTCAACTAGATAGTGATGGAAGGAGGGGCCGATGGCTAGCCAAGATTTAGGAATTTGATCTTGAGGTCAAACCAACTAAACTAGTCAAAGGTCAAGGCCTGGCTAAGTTGTTAGCCGAATCGAATTTCAGAGCACATCATCTGCAAGCTTACGAAGAACTTCCAGACATAGAAAAATTTGATGATCAGACACCTATAACTCACATCCAAGAGAAATTTTTTTCTTCTTCTTGGTATGGGGAAATAGTTTCATATCTCCTGAATCTCCAGTGCCCAAGTGATATGACTCCTTCTAAGGAAAGAACATTGAAGCTACACACGGTAAAATATTGCATCTTTGACAGTCAGCTATATTGGAAAGATCCCCTGGTATTTTTACTAAGGTTCCTAATATAATACGAAAAAGAGGATTTTGTAAATGATTTTCATAAAGGGGTGTGTGGAGGACACCATACTTGGAGGGAAATGACCTATAAAATCCTGAGAGCTGGATATTATTGTCCGAAGTTATTTACAGATGTGAATACTAAAGTCAGAGCCTGTAATTCTTGTCAATTATTTTTAGGTAAACAAAAGTTTCCCACACTACCCTTGATCCCAGTGAAGACAGAAGCTCGGTTTCAACAATGGGGTCTCAATTTCATCGGAGAAATCCATCTGCATTCAAGTGCACAACATAAATGGATCTTAACCACCACAAACTATTTTACTAAATGGGTAGAAGCCATTCTGACACGAAATGCTACAAACTCAGTGGTGATCAATTTCTTGGAAGAAAACATTTTATCTAGAGTTGGTTGTCCTCGAAAAATAGTTACGGATAATGCCCAAGCATTCAAATCCATGGCAATGGTCAGTTTTTATCAAAAGTACAATATTGTACTAAGACATTCAAAAACCTACTATCCTTAGGGAAACGAATTAGCCGAATCATTGAATAAGATCTTCATCACCATAATAAAAAAGGTGTTGATTGAAAACAAGAAAGCCTGGCACGTTCATTTGAAATACACTTAGTGGGAAAATCAGATAAGCACTAAAAAATCAATCGAAATGTCTCCTTTCCAAATGGTGTATGGTACCGATGTAGTCCTCCCCATAAATCTCTCTCTTCCTGTGATGAAGATATGGAAATACTTGAAGAAAKAACCTAATGATGTTACTAGAAGAATAAACCAGTTAATTGAAGTACATCAGAATAGGGCCGAAGTGAATGAGAAACTTCGGAAATGTCAAGACAACATGAAATCTCTGTTTGATAAAAAATCCAAAGACAGGGAATTCCTTCATGAAGACCTAGTTTTGAAATGAGATGCTAGGAAAGAGGACGTTGGAAAGCTTGGAAAGTTTGATCACATCTAGTGTGGGCCTTTCAAGTTCGTAGCCTCAGAGGGAAATAATTCATTCCTATTAGAAAACCTCGATGGGAAAATCCTTGACTCCCCTATCAACGGGCGCTACCTAAAACACTTCATGCAATAATTAGATCCCAAGTCACCATTGTATATATCGGTTTGATTTTCTTTTTGATTTACAATTTTTCACTTCTTTGGTAAGTTTTTCTTTCACTATAGATAGGACCAATTTTGTTAATTTCATAAAAACATAAATATAAAAAACAAGTAAAACCTATCGTTCCTTTTTCTTCAGAAGTTTCTAACATTTCTCATGTTTATTTTTATGCAGAATACTGGCTGATAGTTGAGAGATAAGGATGTATCAGAAACCAACACTCATTTTTCAGAACATTGGCTTTCTCTCAAAATATGTGATAAATAAATGGTTTACTTGGTTGGAAATATAAATAAAATCTGAGGTATGAGCTTCTACCCTACTAACCCAAGTTAAATTTTCAAAAGAATCTCATTAAATTATGAAAGAGGTATCATTCATATAAATAGTGTCACCTAATCAACAGCTAGAGGGATATAAGAAATTAAAATTAAAATAAAAAATGAATTAAAATTAAAATTAAAATAAAAAATGAATTAAAATTAAAATTAAAATAAAAAATGAAATAAAATGCATAAAAAGGAAAATAAAATAAGAATAAAAGAATCTCGCAAATCATGAAGTAGGTCTGAGTAGGAATAAGATCCCTTTCCAAACCTTTAAATCTTCAGTCCATTCCCATCCATCATGTTTGAATGATTTAATTCTGTCTTGATTTGCACATCCTGATTTTGAATCTCCACAGAAATACAAAGTTCGCCTTGACTCGTGAAGCCTAAAAGACTAGACTTTCAAAACGAGAGTAGGTGAAATTTTTGTGAGTCCTCTAATTGTAAATGAGAGAAAGTGTGTCTAGGCTAATCCTGACTACTTTATCCCTTCTATCATATTTTAAACTGATTCGTTTCGCTCAAGGAAAGTCCTTGGAAATCAAAATCTCCCCGTGATAACTTCCTTGTAGCTGAAGGTGTTTTGAAGCTCAGGGGAGGATTATCCCATAGTAAATCAAAGTGTGTTGACAGACCTTAGCTGCTAAATTATAAATAGATAGCATCCCGTGTATGATATATACAAATTGATTGCCCCCACTTCAAAAATATAAAAAAATAAGACGGATGGTGAAAGGAAATTCATAATCAGATTGCCCCATCTAGTCCAAGACAAATGGTGAAAGGAAATTTGAAATTCGTTTGCCCCCATTTTTTCCAAAAGAGATGATGAAAGGAAATTCATTTAAATGATTTCCCTCATCTTAGCAAAGTGCAAATTGAAGTGGTGAAAGGAAATTCAATGGGAAATGTAGATAACTTCACCGGGGTATTGAACATGCTCGTTGTCAGTGAAGCAATATCTATGATATTTGCAAGGCTGTTATACATGTATATAATGTGCTCTGGTAGCTAGTTCTCTTTTCATCAAAGATTTACACTCTAAACTGACAAGGGATCCCCTAATTAAAATTGCTAAATTTTTCTTTGCCTTGATGTAGAAAAAATTGGCCAGAGTCTGATAGATTGATTAAAGTTATCTTGATTACCTTAAACAGACCAAAAATCAGTTTCAGAAAAAAGCAAGCGATAGACAACCTAAACTCGAGATTGGTGAACGATCAAGTTTTTGAAAGTTTTCTGAGATAAGGCCGAAGTATAATATCTTTTTGTCTGTTTTCTCAAAGGTGTTTCATAGAAATGCAATAATGATTCCATTTACCTAATAAAGTCACTTAGTCCATTGTTCTTCGATGTCTTGCAGGGAGACACAATCCCTAGATGGAGCCTATGTTGGAACACATATATATTTCTAAACTTTAGACTTTAAATATATTTCATTCCCATTTAAATAAAAACAACGTGCACTTGATTCTCACCATCGATGAGCTCTTCCATCTAATCTAACGATCCTAATTCCTTAGGATCCATGGAGCCACCTACTCGTTAAAAAAGTCAAATCACTAAAGAATACTTTGCGATTTCAGATTTTGGAGTTTTGCACTTAAGGTGTGTTAACATGTCGATCTTTCAAAACCCTGATACGCAAAAAGTGTCCAACAGATCTTAGTCACCACACACGTATACCTCCTAATATCTGACACGTCTTTCCAGAAAGTGACTTGTCGAGATTTTAAGTGAATTTAACTGACCAAATACATGAAGTGATAAATACCTAAAAAGAAACTAAAACTCAGTTAGAAAATCAATTAATAGTTTCTCGATTTCAGATTTTGGACATTTGCCACATATCATATTCCCAATTCACAAAGCCCAAACTCCTAAAATGTCTTAAGAATTAAGAACGGTTAATTAATGATTAAAAACAATTAGCAATTAATTAATCATCTTGCGATTTCGCATTTCGCAGATCATGTCTTGAGCAACTATCAATATCTCGATGTCCGAAACCCCGAAATACTTGAGGTTAAACACGATTATTTAAAGGGTTAAACATGATTAAAATTAATTAATCACTTCACGATTTTGCGTTTCAGAAGTCATGTCTTGAACTACTATAAGATATCCCGAGGTCTGAAATTCTGAAATATACTTAACGATAAGCGTGATTAATTGATGCATTAATGTTGATTATCTCATGATGAATTTTTTGCTGAATCATAACTCGGGAAAATTCAAAGGTTGTTTTCCAAACTTCTAATCATGAACCACCAGAAATTAATGACATTAATAATAGATCTACGGTGATCATTCGAAATAAGATCATGGACCATCGCCTAAATCTTTTTCATTAAGGAAAGTTAATACTTCTTCAGTAGAGATATTTATGAAATCGATGAAATTAAGGGAAAAAATATATTGAATTTTGAATTTCATCTTGCGTTTTCATAAAACAACAAGTTTCGAGATAAGAATTTGTGCATTTCCTGTGATAGGAAACAGAGTGTTGAGCTCGTGATACCATGGCTCCATGAAAAGAATCTAAAGAGTCTGGTGAAATCTCTAACCCAAACACAGACATCATTTCAGACACTTTGTTCAGAAGCCAAGACACCACGAAAACCTGGACGTGGGTATTCGATATTCTACAGTACGAATTGATCAACTACCTAGATGATTCATGCGACGAGGAGACTAAGAGATAGGCTACAAAATATTAAATTGACGCTCAATCAAAGCTACATAAAATAGCAATGCGGCCCAGGCTCATGCCTCATAATGATATGATTGGTTAGGCACTGGAGAATGTCAACCTCTCGACCAAAACCATCTGCAATTCGAAAAAATTCACGATTGGGTCTTTCCGGCCGAAACATTTCCAGGTGATGTACAAACTATCCCTGGTCCCTAATTACATTTATAATGCCACTTTCTTAGTGGATTTGGACAAAAAAGAATGTGCACAATATGGCATAAACTTACCCAATTTGATCAAAGATTGGTGCTCACGTCCTGAGAAGTTTAGAGAAGACAACCATGGCGTATATGATGTTGCCTCTTTAGAGCCTCACATGATGTATATAACCATGATGATGTGTAGAATTTACGAGAAGGAAAACATTGCCCATTTCTTCTTACCATGGGTACCCATCATGCATACAACAACAGAGGGGTATTCCTTCGATTGGGCCAAGATATTATCGGACAATTTGGTTAGGGAGATCATGGAATATCAGTCATTAAGAGCCAAGGGGAAACCTACCCCATTTTACATGTCAGCATATATCATGGATGTCGTTGGTTTTATGACACCATTTCCTTTGATGGGCTGGAGCTGGACTCCAACTAGTGATAATCCAATACATTTTTATCATTCAAAGCTATGGGAGGATAAAGCGAGAGATTTATTCTATGAAATCTGCAATTATGTGGTGGTGTCGATGCATATCGCCATATATGGATGCCCACTCCCTAGGATTTCTAACAAAATAGTGACCAACCTGGGGAAGATAGCGGATTGGTATATTGAAGAGCACTTCTCTTACATTAGGGTTTTTGGTTGTTCTATTCCTCCACATGCCTTGTCGAAGTTTATACCATATCGATTGGTGTGCCACGAAGTAGCACATCAAACCGTGCTTGGGGCGATCAATAAGGAACTAAAATAAGTGCAAAAAAAGGTATGGCCTACCTTTCCCTTGCAGATTGGTAGGCTCACATTGTTAGATTTCAACCACTCAAAAGTAGAGGCCACAGCCCTGGAAGACATCAAGTTGGTCAATATTGAATTCAAGAAACATGATCCTTAGGGGATCGTGGGAAATCACATGGCTCTTTCCAATTTAAAAAGATACGAGCATGAATATTGCCCACATGAAGAGATATTCCGAGGGGTAAGATCCTATCAGGAAGTCTTGAGCCTAGTCCAAACTCTGGCTCTAGACAAATTAGCAGAGTTTCATAATTTTCAAAGGCACCAAAGGAATGGCCTTCCTAAATTATTGCAGAGAGAAACCACAACACCTCCAATTACATAGAAAGTTAAGACTCAAATTTTAGAAGCAGGGAGCTCCAGTGGACAGGATGCTCAAGAAAATTTGGAAAAAACTAAGGTTGTGGCTTAGAAATGGGACACCACATTGACAAACCCACCAGATGATTAGACTAAAACACAGGCCGAGGCCTTGATAAAAAAGGTAGAAGAAAAACCATCGTCTACACCATGCAAATTAGCCACTGACACAACCGGGCAAAGACCATCGACCGACATAGGAAGCCCTATCCAATATATCACACCTTTACAGTCTAGTAGAGGGAATATGAGTGCCAAAGTGGTATTCATAGAGCATCTTGCACCTATTTCAGTGGAAGAGATACCCCCTTTCCAACATCTTCTTCAACAAAAAGAGGAGAGTTGTTGTGAAAAGAGAAACTCATCAAAGGGAGGGTGCGAATGTCAAGAGACACAGAGTATTATACGATGGTCAGGCCTTAGAAGAAGCAGATTTCACTATGGAAGTGGCAGACTCGTTAGGAGCTTTTGCCTATGGAAGTCAAAAGCAAAGTTCACCATGGAAGTCATGGCATGCAATGGCACTACTATAGTCGAAAACTTTACAATGAAATATCTCAAATATTGTGCTACTCCCATGAAACTCCTAACCTTTGTCATGTTGGTGGGAATAGGCCATTGGGTAATGGTTGCAATCATTTTTGGATCCAACCTCAATTCTCCTCCACTGATCATGTGTCCAAGATAAATCAAGGATGTATTTTTGAACTCACATTTCTACAAATTTGTTATTAGTTGATTCTTCCTTAAGGTATCTAGTAATTGCATCAAATGTGAGAGGCTCTCTTTCCATGCATTACTAAATATTAGTATGTCATCCAAATATAATACTAAAAATGAGTCAATAAAAGGGCATAGCACATCATTCATCAGTCTCATGAAAGTTGCAAGTGCATTACATAAACCAAAAGGAATCACTAACCACTCTTACAAACCTTTTCTTGTTTTGATTGTTGTCTTCCACACATCTTCCGCTTTGATTCTCACTTGATGGTAACATGATTTGAGGTCTAGCTTTGTGAATAACTTGGCTTGTTGCATCTAATCCAACAAGTCATCAATCATTGGTAGATGATATAAATTCTTGATGGTGATTTGTTTTAGGGAACGATAGTCAATGCACATTCTCCATCTTATGTCCTTCTTTGGCACCAAGATGATGTTGATTAAGGTTGGTTTTCATTGATGTCAACCCTTGAAGAAAGCCCTGTAGCACAAAGTTTTGGGTAATGGACCCAATATTGTTTGATGTAAAAATGACTCATTATTGTTTTGTCATGGTTGATAAGAAGTAAATATGGATGAACTCCAAAGTGTCTCCCTTATGGTGAAAGCCCTCACGGGAAGATGCTTTGTGGAGTAAGAGAACCCATACTTAATTATGGAATAATGAGATGAAGGAAATTGAATTTGTTAGGGAAAATATCCTATATGGATAGTGCTTGTCATTTCATTTCCGGTGGTATGTGGAACGTCACATAGTTCCTCATGGTTAGAGAGTTATGGCCATGAGAAGTTGGAGACCCCAGGTTTGGGTAATGGACCCAAGTTTGTTTGATGGGTAACGGTATGAGTTATGATATATTTTCAGATAATACTATTCTATATGGATAGTACATGTCATTCCATTTCTGGTGGTATGTATAACGTCACATAACTCCTCAC
>JASDQU010204953.1:0-16861 GCA_032191745.1 Picea mariana
TTTGATCTTTTTGTTTTATTTTGGGATCTCGCAAGTATGATACTTTAATCCTTGATTTCACACGTCCCGAGTCACGAAACGACGAACTCATTCTAAATTTTCACTTAAGACAGAAACCAAGGTAAAGTCTTTTAACTCAGTGATTAGACGTCGTCGGGGTTTCATGCCTCGGCGTTCGCCAAACCCAAATTTTCTTTTTTACAGCCCCGAGAGCCGAGAACGCGAGGTACTTTGTGATAACCCTAGTCAAGGATTAAAAGTAAAAAAGCCAACCATGGTTAAGTATGTTCTCGGCGTCTCGTCACTCGGCACTATCTTTTTGAAAGATTACGGCGTCTAAAATCTCGACTCACGAAGTCGCGACGTAATTATAGCAAGATTAATTAGTCGCCTAATCTAAGATTTTCTTCCCCTAAATTGAGCCTTAATTGTCGCCATCTCGCGGTTTCGCGACTCGGCTAATCCCCCAAAAACTTGTCTTCGAAGTTCCGAGTCGCGATATAGCGAATAAAGTGATTAGGCAAATTAATGATGCTCCAAATCACGATTACTGTTAATTAAGCCAAAATCGGTCCTCGCAGTCTCGCGAGTTGAAGACTCAAAATGTTGAAAGGAAATCAATGATGCAGTGAAAAGCGAGAAAATTATTAACGTTGCTAAGTTTGAATATTTTAAAATAAAGCAAGATATGTCACATGCATCGAGGCTTGCACATTTCCCGAGGTAACTATTTGCTCTCCATACTCCGACTGACTGTCAAACCGCCAAAATTTATGACATTAATGGGAAGATAAGGTAAATCTATGAGTAAGATCGGATTTTTTACGACATAAGTTATTTCTAATTTCGAATTGACAGGCTTGTTCTGAAAGGTACCATTTTTTCAAATATATGCAGAAGCTACGTTTCATTATGCATTTTTCATAGCATACGGAGCTCATCGTTTCTGAGTTAACTACTTTCTGCATGTATACGCAGTTCTACCGAAGGAGAGCTAAAACGCAAACTACGGCCATGGCTCCACGGAAAGCAGCAAAGAAAATGTCGAAGTCACGAGACAGGGCTCAGACAATGTCTCCGATACTTCACCCCAAAGTGTCGAATCAATCCCCGACTGGTCGTATGTGTCAAATGTTCTGCAAGCAGAATTAGTAGATTACTCGGATGACTCCGACGACAATGAAATGGATGATTTACACACCAAGTGAAAGATAATCGTCCAATCCGGGATGCACAAAGTAGCAACCAGGCCACGGTTGCTTTCGTATTACGACATGATCCGGTGGGCGTTGGACCACGTAGACTTACCTACCAGGACGATCATGAACAGCCAGAGAGTTACTGTCGAAACTTTTAGGCCCGAGCATTTACAAACCATGTACAAGCTACCTTCTACATCTAAATATACATATGGTGCCGATTTCTTGGAGGAATTCAAAGAGAAAGAGTGCATCCAGTACGACAAAACCATGCCCGGTTTGATCAAAGATTGGGTTTCGCGTGCCACGAAATTCAGAGCAAGTGACCAGGGCGTTTATTCTATCTCTTCTTTGGAGCCACAGTATAAATATGTGGCCATGATGACATACCGGCTGTTTGGGTGAGAAGACACATCGCATTTCTACATTGCATGGGTGCCTCTCATGTTTCAGGTCGCATAAGTTTGCTCGTTCAATTGGGCAAAGATGCTCTTAGACAGTTTGGCCAACAGGGTCATAGAGTATCGGGAGCAAAAGGAAAATGGGAAACCGTCATCGTTTTACATGTTAGCATATATCATGGACGCGGTATGTTCCATGACACCATTCCCCTTGATGAGTTGGGCTTGGAATCCAGCCCAAGAAAAACCTGTGCATGAGTATCATGACAAATTATGGGAGAATAAAGCAGGAAAGTTCCCATATGAGATTTTTAATTAGGTGATGGTACCCCTGCATATCACCATCTTTGGGCACCCACCACCTCGCGTCTCGGACAACATTGCAACAGGTCTGAGTGGCATCATGGATTGGTATGTGGAGGCAGAGTTTTCGTATATCAGAGTTTTTGGAGCTTCTGTTCCCCCTCATGCGCTGCCCTTGTTCATCCCCGATAAACTGGCTTGTCGAGAGGTTGCATGGAAAATGGTAATTGGAGGAGTGAGCAAAGAACTCAAGGGTTACTCAAAGAAGGTATGGCCTTCTTTTCCCATTCGAATTCAGGCATGCCAAAGCCGAGGCTGCTGCCCTGGAGGACCTAAAGTTGGTCTCCATTGAGATTAAGAAACATGATCCACAGAAAGTTGTGAGCAATCATTTGGCTCATTGTGGGCTCAAGATATTCGAACATGAAAATTCTCCCTCGGACGACATTTTCCGAGGGGCGAGATCTTATGAAGAAGTGCTAGCCCGGATCCAATCGTTAGCACCCGAAGACACAGCATCTGTATTAAAATTCCAGGAACATAGACGAAGATGTCTCCCCGCTGTGTTGGGAGGTTCGGCCATTACCGAGACAAAACAGAAGGATGTTGAAGATTCTACAGACGTAATGTCTAACCCTGGACAACAGCAGGAAGGGGAGCAAACGAGTAATCCCGAAGCAAAAGAGAAAACTCTGAACCCGCTAAGCAAACAGAATTCGGAGGCTGAAGAAAAAACTCTAGGTACGCCAAAGGAGCAGAACCCTGTCGATACTCCAAAGGAATCGGCAAAGCAAATAGGAGAGCCCATCACATCGGTCACACCCTTGCAGTCGACATAGGGAAATGTCAGCGAGGGATGGATATTTGATGAAGAAATAAGGCCTATAAGAGCAGAGGAACTCCCTCCAAATGAGTTCTTTTTTGATAAAAAGAGAAAATTTGTAGTGAAACGAGAGTTTTATCAAGAAGGTGAGTCCACTGCGAAAAAATACAAAATCATGATAGATGGCAAGAACAAGAAAAGTGACCAACTTGCCACTAAAATTGCTGGAACACTGGGGGCATACGCTTTGGAAAATCAATTCTCGGTTGGGCAGCTGAATAACCAACTAAAAAGGAAAAATTGCCTAATCAGGACCCTCGAGGCTAGATTGGCTACAGCCACAGAGAATGCTAAAGGCTAGGCCAGAATGGAGATGGAACACGCTAGATTGGCTGACAAAAATGAAATAGAAGTGCTCAAAGCCAAGCTGGAGCAAGCACACTTAGTGATCCGAGATGGTCGGATACAGGCGGGTCAACAGAGGACTATGATCACAGAGTTGCAGGCTCAGTTAGAGGTCGTTGAAAGTAGGGTGATCGAGGTCGAGGGGTTTAAATCCTGAGCGATCGATATTCGGAGCAGGATCTCTTCTGTACATTAGAGTCTGCTAGATAAAGTGGGAGTGATTCAAGAGGATTGTCTGTTGATGCATCGGATTTCCGAGAACCTAACTATCAGATAAAGGAATGCAGAAGAAGCTCGGGTCGCTTTTCAGGAGGCGGTGATAGCTACTAACAACAGAGTTTCGGCAGGTTCTCTCGGACTCACCATCTCAAAACAAACTAGAGGTAACATTCTATTGAAGGATTGGGAACATAATATTACCCTAAACAAGGAACAGGCCCAAAAAGTAACCAATTCATTAGAAGAAGCCTTCAATGCTATAGATGGCGAGATGTTGGGTATAGAGAGTGGAGGTGACTCAGAAACATTAAGGCAAATGAATGTAGAACAGATCTCGCTCGATCTGAAAGAGAAGAATGAGAGAGATTCGGTATATATCTCTCAGATGGACAGGGTGTACATGGCTCAAGTTGACAAACACTTAATCCAACCTAGCGCACAACTAAGTTCCCTTGACATCGTTGATGCACAAATGGGGTACAAGCTGCAGCAGTTAGCCCGAGAATGTTATTTCGCCGAGGCCAGCTGTCAAGCGGAACCTTCGCAGCTCGTATCTCAGTTTGTGGAAAAATGTATCACATGCACTGAATCCGCGCAAAGACGAGCACCTGGCACCATTTGAAAATAGAGTAGGAGAAAGGGAGTGATTTCGCTCCTCTTGGTTGTAACTGAATTTGTGAAACCGTTGAGATTCTAACTGATCTGTAAAGTTGTATAAATATATCACAGAAAGAAAAAGAAGAGGCTGGACCTTTTTTGTATGGATTGTAATAGAGTTTTTGCATTCGAGAAGTTAATATAGGCAAATTTGGAGATTCTCGATTCCGTCCAGACTGTGTTACAAGTTTGTTTCTTTGTATTTCATGTTTCATTTCATTACATTATTCATAATTGATGTGCTTCGTTATACATTAGTACGACCATTACTATAACGAAAGGATTTCGGTTTTCTACAATTGTTTATTGTCTTTCCTCTGCACCAGCTATCAGCGGGTGTAAGACCAATCTGCACTTTCAGAATTCTATATTATTCTTCGCTATGTCAGTTATTTCCTTACTAATTTCCTCTTCTATTTATATGTGAGTTTTCTCTTTAACGGGAACCTTGTGTTATATGCAGCTAAATGTATTTCTCTCATCTCACACCTTTATTTAAAATATAATACAGTTACGGAAAAGAGCCTTCAATTTGCATTTCTATTTTGTTCACAAAAAGTAAAATTCTCTTTAATTCGACCAAATCGAGCCAGCATTTAATCTACTTTATATCCTTTCATACTCTTACTATTCCTCCATGACTGTCCCTGCAGCAACACAGCCTAATATCGAACCTGGACTATCGAACCAAATTCATATCGCCTTAAACCTTTTTGACGTAATCCTTAAAACAGCTAATAACCGGGACGAACTTGAACGTTCGTGGGCAGCCATTGAACAAGATATAACTACTCAGGAATAGTTGGAAGCTAGACAACGCCAATGTAGAAATCTTCCCTAGTTTCCTTTACTGAATGTTGACGTTACACTCTTACTCATCTTTTATCTACTTTCAGATGCCTTGACACTGTACTTTTAAGCCTTAAGTTCAGACTCAGGAACAACATCTTTCTGGCGTCGTTGCCAGGGAGCGAAGTTACGAAATCTTTTCCCTGGGAAAACGACATTTATTTCGTTGAAAGTGCTACTCCTTGATAGTGAACATAGAGTACACACAATTTTAAGTCTTTTTAAATATTTCACTTGGAGAATCCATGAAAAATAAACTGGCATTCGGTAGAAGGAATACCAGACAGAACCCGGATGGTAAGCTAATTTCGCCAGTTATTGATCCCGAAAAAATTTTAAAGAATAAAAACCCACTTTTAAAGACTAAATGCCATTCAGAACCTTCTACTTCACGCAGTCCTTTGTTTGATACCAAAGATCTGACGTTAAACTGCTCTAAAGTTAGGAGTGAGATTCATTTGACTTTCCCATCCGTACACAAGAGACAAGGTCCTCTAGAAGGTTCGTCGACTATTGACATACCAACTTTTCTTCGACAGAACTTTCCAATCTCACCTGATTCCAAAGAGTGTGTTACACACTCATTTTCTACACCCAAATCGATGGCAGCCGCCGAAGGAGGTGGGGGAGGTCAAGGGCATGTCCCTCCTCCCAGAGTATTCGCAAAAGTAGCAGCGAGATACGCTCCCTTGGTTTTGCCTGTTCCCCTTCATGATCTGCCTGAAAATTACATCAAAAATCTTCCTAAGTTCACTGGGGAGGGAGATCTAACCACAGCTGAGCATATTAATTTTTTTGACCAATTCGCAGACGTCTGTGGTATCGAGCATGAAGATGTCTATTTGAGACTCCTTGTCCAAACCTTTGAAGGATAGGTCCGAACTTAGTTTCGGAACCTACCCGTAGCTTCTATCTAGACATATGATGCTTTGGAAGATGCTTTCCTCAGACAATGGGGAGAGCGAAAAGATCACTTATATTATCTTACAGAGTTTGGGTCCCTAAAGAAAAAGAACTCAGAAACAGTCATGGAATTTATTCTAAGATTCAACAAAGTATATAATAAGATTCCAGCCGCGGTTAAACCCTCCGAACCCTCAGCCAAAGTAACCTTCGCGGGAGCTTTCGAGCCTAATTTCGCATTAATTTTGTGAAAAAGAAGAGGAGCCACCCTAAATAGAATGCAAGACGATGCTATTGAAATAGAATCTAATATGATGGCTTCAGGAAAATTAAAGGCTAAAGTAGAAACAGTCAATCGCAAAAATAGACGCTATAGAGAACCAGCGGGTCCTTCGGGGTCAAATAGATACACTGATGACAGAGTAGATGATATGGCCCGAGTAATTAAAGAACTGTCCAACAAAATCTCTAGGATGGAGTTGGACCAAGTTAAAGCTGATTCTTCTAATAAAAAGGAATTCAGGAGAAACCCAAATCCCCAAAATCAACAGAGACAAATAAAGAACGAGGACCAAAAAATACAAGCTCCATTAAAGAACGAAAATTTTATAGGAGCAAATGACCTCCAAGATTTTGGAGATTCGGAAGATGAAGTCACGAATTTCGGTGATGACTGCTCGCAGCCATATCTGACTCGTGAAGACTATGAAAAATCTTTGAACACCCCACAACCGTCTAATGAGGATGAAGAAGGTGATCACATTGATCCCTGTGTATCTCAACCAAAAGAAGAGATGATAATGGCCAAGTTTCAACCAAAGTACAACCTAAGATCTAAGAATAAACCTACATCAACGAGTCAACCTAAGAAAATCCTTCAGAAAGGTCAAGCTTATGAACCTCCCTTGGAAGAGACCTTGTTACCCAGCAACAAAACCAAGGTAGCAAACACTCAAGAGTCCGAGGTAAAAAAAGTTGAAACTCAAACACAAGAAACCAAACTAATAGATAAAGTTGCATCTTCGACTAGGATCATGAGTGATAAAGCGATCCAGACAAGTCGGAAAGAAAAAAATCAAAAATATTTACCAAAGAAACGGACAGAGTAAACACATCTTTCAGTTTGGAAAATGAGTTAAACAAAATTAAGATACCGATTCCTTTGGTATAATTAGCAAAAAATCTCGTTTATCGGAAACAAATCGCCAAAGCGATGGGTGTATGTGAGCTAGAAAGTCAATCTGACATTATAAACCTAGAAGATGACAGACCTAATATCACCTTTGGTCCTCATTTTGAAGGGTCCAAAGACAACATCGCTCCCTTTTATATCACTCTGAATGTATATGATCATTTGCTGCATAATTGTATGTTAGACTCAGGGGCTTCTCATAATGTTATGCCCA
The DNA here is from genome assembly GCA_032191745.1 of Picea mariana. Lineage (NCBI taxonomy): Eukaryota > Viridiplantae > Streptophyta > Pinopsida > Pinales > Pinaceae > Picea > Picea mariana. Next base: position 7,166 of record JASDQU010204953.1, read on the forward strand.
AGATTATAATGGACAAGTTGGGTCTCCAGATTACAAGAACTTATGGGAATCTGTACTCTTTCGATTCGAGAAAGGTTAAATGTCTGGGGATGATAAAAGATCTGGTAGTTACCCTGGCCCAGGTCCCGGTCAAGAGCATCCTGATGGATGTAATTATCGCAGATATTCCCCCCAAATATGGCATGCTGCTATCTAGATCATGGGGAGCCAAGTTAGGGGGTTCTCTACAGTTGGACATGACATATGCCACAATCCCTATGTTCGGTGGTCATTTCACTCGGTTGTATAGAGAAACAAGATTAGTGTATATAGTCAGTGACCCTCAAAACCCAAATAACTTTCCCATTTACGTTGTAGACCAAGACCTGGGGAATTGCATTTTGTCCTTTGATGATGTTTTGGATGGATGTCCAGAGGAACTCGATATGAAGCAAGAAGAGACAAGTCACTTGACAGAAGATCTGTGTAACACCGGAGTTTGGAAAATGTATTTCGATGGTGCCTTATGTTCTGAAGGGGCAGGTGTGGGAGTGCTTTTAGTGGCCCCCGAAGCTGCATTCATCATTCCTTTCTCTTACCAACTACAGTGGGATATAGATTACAATAACAACGTATGCGAATATGAAGCATTGATTTTAGGATTAGAGGCTGCGAAAAGGCTAAATATAAATAACCTAGAAGTTTATGGTGACGTAGAGCTAATTGTTAAACAAATAAACCGACAATACCTAGCCAAGCATCCCAGACTAAGAACATATAGAAATTGTGCTTGGGATTTGATGGAAAAAAATTTCTCATCTGTAAAGGTCCATTTTATCCCTTGCGCAGAGAATCTACATGCTGACACATTGGCCAAGGCAGCTTCAACTTTTTCTCCTCCCACGACTGTCAAACTGAAATATCACATTGAAATCAGATACAAACCCTCTATACCAGACAATATCTGACACTGGCAGGTCTTCGAAGATGATGAACAAATCGAGAAATTTCTTGTAGCAATAGGTGAGTTCTCCGAAACTCATCCAGACCAAGAGAATCAAAATGACCTGATGTGGGTTATGCAAGAAGGAGAAGATCCTGAAACCTTCCGAGAAAAAATAGTGGATCATCGTATGTTGGTCCTTAAAAACAACCAAATTTCGAAAGGCTTAATTCCTTTAGAAAGGCTTTTCGATCAGAAGACACACCTATGAAATCCACTTTGCAGCCCCAACCAGAAGAAGTGGAATACTGCAATGTAGGAACTAAGAAAAAGTCCAGGATAGTAAAGATATCCAAGTTCCTCCCTCCCAAGGTAAAAGTTCAGTACACAAACCTACGCAGACAGTACAAAGATGTTTTTGCCTGGTCCTATGATGAGCTTAGAACGTATGACACTTCCATAATTGAGCACAAGATACCTTTGAAGCCCGGGGTCAAGCCGTTTAGGCAAAATCTTAGACAAATTAACCCCATTTTGTTGCCTGTGATTGAAAAGGAAGTTAAGAAGCTTTTAGATGCTAAAATAATCGTACCTCTGAGGTACTCGGACTGGGTGGAAAATTTGGTCCCGATCAGAAAAAAGAATGGAGAAATCAGACTGTGTGTGGATTTCCGAAACTTGAATAAGTCTTCTCTAAAGGATAATTATCCGCTCCCCAAAATGGACCACGTCCTAGAAAAAGTAGTCGGAGCAAATCGAATGTCTATGATAGATGGGTTCTCTGGGTATAACCAAATCGCCATGAACGTGCAAGACAGAGAAATAACTGCTTTCACCACACCATGGGGTACGTTCATGTTTGACAAAATGCCATTTGGTTTGATGAATGCAGGAGCTACATTCCAGCGCGCTATGGACATTGCTTTCGTAGGAGAAAGAGACAAGTTCGTAGTCATCTACCTCGACGATTTGACGGTTTTCTCTAAAACCGATGAAGAACATTTGAGCCATCTAAAACAGACTTTCGAAAAATGCCGCAGGTATGGTCTGTCTTTGAACCCGAAGAAATCACATTTCGCTATGCGGGAAGGTAAGATTCTAGGGCATATCGTATCTAAGGATGGGATCAGGATTGATCCTAAGAGGATTGAAGCAATAGAAACTATAAATATTCCCAGAAACATAAAAGAAATTCAATCTTTCTTAGGTACAATAAATTTTTTACGAAGGTTTATCCCCAATTTTGCTGAGATTGTCAAATTGATCACAGGAATGTTGAAGAAAGATAGCAGAGTACATTGGACGACCGAGGCTAAAGCATCATTCGCACATATTAAAAAAGTCATCAACGAGGTGCCTGTGTTAGCAAGTCCAGATTACTTGAAAGATTTCCTCATCTTCTCGTTCGCTTCTGAACATACTATCGTCGCGGTGCTCCTGCAAAAGGATGACGAAGGCTTCGAACGGTCGATCGCATTTTTTAGCAAGAGTCTTAGAGACGCCAAACTAAAGTATGAAATAATAGAAAAATAGGCGTACGCAATGGTGAAGTCGCTAAAAGAATTTAGAACCTATGTACTGCATTCAAAAATTATCGCGTACGTGCCAACCAGTGCTATGAAAGATACATTGGTACAGCCAGATAGTGACGGAAAATGAGGGCGTTGGCTCGCTAAAATACAAGAATTTGATCTGGAAGTCAAGCCGACTAAATTGATAAAGGGGCAGGGTCTGGCCAAACTATTGGCTGTGTCGAATCTTAGAGCTCTTGATATTAATTGCCTCCAAGGGGAAGACGGAGACCCACACCTGCATGAGCTAGATGACCAGACAGATCCAAGCAAGGTCGAAGAAAAATTCATATTGTCAGGCTGGTATAAAGACATAGTGTTCTACTTGTTAAACCTGAATTGTCCAAAGGGACTATCACCAGCCAAATGCAGAACTTTAAAACTCCATGCTGTAAAATATTGCATCGCCGAAAATCAACTATACTGGAAGGATCCACTTGGGTTCCTACTAGTCTGTTTGGTTGAGTTGGAAACTCCACGGGTTATAGAGGAATTTCACGAAGGAGTCTGTGGAGGACATCACGCATGGAGAGCCACAACCTACAAGATCTAGAGGGTTGGATACTATTGGCCGAAACTATTTTCGGACGTCAATGCTAAAGTGCGTGCCTGCAACCCGTGTCAAATATTCACTGGTAAACAGAAACTCCCTACACTGCCACTCGTTCCAGTCAAAACTGAAGCTCCATTCCAACAATGGGGTCTAGACTTTATAGGGGAAATTAATCCCCACTCCAGTGCTCAGCATAAATGGATTCTAACAGCTACGGATTATTTTAATAAGTGGGTGGAAGCCATTCCAACCAAAAGGGCAACAGACTCAGTGGTAATCGATTTCTTGGAGGACAATATCTTGTCAAGATTCGGGTGTCCCCGAAAGATTGTTACCGACAACGCCCAGGCCTTCAAGTCCATGGCTATGATCAACTTCTGTCAGAAGTACAATATCTTTCTGGGTCATTCCACTGCTTATTACCCTCAGGGAAATGGGTTGGCTGAATCATCCAACAAGAGCCTGGTAAACATAATCAAGAAGGTACTGGATGAAAATAAAAGGTCCTGGCATGTGCACTTGAAGTACGCATTGTGGGCAAACCGCATCAGCACTAAAAGGTATATCGACATTTCGCCGTTTCAAATGGTCTATGGCACAAATGTTGTTCTACCTATAAACCTAGCGTTACCAGTGATGAAGTTATGGCAAGATCAAAACGAAGAACCAAATCATGTAACCAGGAGAATTAATCAGTTGATCGAGGTTCAACAGCATAGAGTGGAAGTCGATGATAAAATGCAGAAGTACCAAGATGATATGAAAGCATTGTTCGACCTCAAGGCAAAAGACAGAGAATTCTTCCCAGGTGACTTAGTATTAAGATGGGATGCAAGAAGAGAAGAAGCCGCCAAGCATGGAAAGTTTGACCACCTTTGGTATGGACCATTCAGGGTCTCAGCTCCAGAAGGGAAAAATTCTTTTTCTTCTGGAAAATAGAGACGGAGAATTCCTCAGTGCCCCTGTCAATGGGCACTATCTAAAACATTATATGACATAACAGTTGTATAAAAAAAAAAAGTTGTAAATAAATAAATTTCATGTTTTGTGCATATGAATATTTTCATTTGAACATTTACTTTTAATTTTTGTTTTTTTGTTCCTAAACTCTCGACACATTTCTAATAAGATTCGTATTTTCTTTTTACAGGATTCCAGCTGCAGACGAAACCAGCAGGAAAAGTAATTTGCAGGTCGATATCAGAAATAGAGCGTCATAAAGCAGGTGATACCTAAAATAGTTTCATAATGCACAAAGAAAGTGAAAAGAAAAGATAAAGGTGAGCTTTCGAAATACGCAGGTTATAAAAGACTGTTTAAAGTAAACCAAGGTAACGTTTTTCAAATTGCAGTGTCGGATAAAACGTTAGATAGCAAGATTATTGTTGGTTGGATAATTTTCGAGTCAAAGTAATTTGAATGAATACACTAAATCTAAAAACAGACAGTCAGAATAACTATCCCTAAAGATATCTATAAAAGCCAGTCTTGAACAGTTTTGACCTTTTGTGTTTTCAGTCACTAAATCGCTGCCTTATATCCTGTCCATCTCTGGGTCTAACTTTTAGCAAATCGTCATCTTCCCGAGTCATTGTGAAGGGATATAAGTTTTTCGTTTTAAATCTCGGGAGTTTCGAAACAAATCTTGATAGGAAAGCTGGTCTTCACAACTACTTGATTTCCTGCTAAATGAAGGAACGTTTAGAGCGATCTTAACTTTCCTAGGTTTTTCAACAGTGTCGGAAGAATTAAAGCTTGCTCAAACGGGATATCCCTAAAAAAAATATATAATTTCCTTTTTCCCTAAGAACGAAGCTGTTGTGAAGGTCAAGGGAAGCTTGGTACCAAGTAATTTAAATGGGTTGACAAACCTATGATGCAAAATATTACACAGATATCAGCCCTGATACAAACTGATTGCCCCCATCTTCGTGCTAAAAAAGTAAATTATAAGACAGGTGGTGAAAGGAAATTCAAAAATGATTGCCCCCACCTAGTCCAGGAAGACGATGAAAGGAAATTCAGAAATGATTTCCCTTGTCTCAGCATTTAAATGCATAAATATTTTCCGAAGTGGTGAAAGGAAATTCAGTGAAAGGGGCCAGACAACTTCACTGGGGTACTGAACAGGCTCGCTGGCAGTGAAGCAATGTCTGAGATTTTTGTAAGGCTGTTATACATAACATCACTCTACTCTGGTAACCAATTCTTTCTAAAAACCTGATCAACACCCCAAATTCAGACGGGACTTCCCAATTTAAAAATATATAATCTCATTCTTTTCATGCAGGCCGAGAGACTCAAGAGATGTTGAATCTCTTAGGGTTGTTTCGACTACCTTGAAACTTACCCAAAGTTAGTAGTGGGAAAGGGAAAATTGTGAAAGAGACTACAGCTGTGTTTGGAAAGAGTATCTGATTTTGAAAAAACTTCTCGAGGTAAAAAACGAAGTCTTTTTCCCCCTTTGATCATTTTTCTTTGGAATTTTTCCGCAGGCTTGAGCTTTTGACTCCATTTACCCAATTTTGGCATGTGTTCTACTGTTCTTCCCGCCTCACAGGAAGGCGTGATCCCTAGTTGGAGCCTATGTTGGAGCCGCCCTTGTTCTATTTTAACCCTTCACAATTTTCAATTTTTTTATACTTGAAATCTAAAGATGGTTTTTTGATTTTTCCCTTCCCCAGAACTTTGAAAAAACCCTGCAACCTTGTCGAATAAGTAGCGATGCTTTTTGTCCCCTCAAAACAAGTCCACTTTTGTAAGAACGTTCGATCTTTTTGTTTTATTTTGGGATCTCTCAAGTCTGATACTTTAATCCTTGATTTCACACGTCCCGAGTCACGAAACGACGAACTCATTCTAAATTTTCACTTAAGATAGAAACCAAGGTAAAGTCTTTTAACTCAGTGATTAGACGTCGTCGGGGTTTCGTGCCTCAGCATTCATCAAACCCAAATTTTCTTTTTTACAACCCCGAGAGTTGAGAACGCGAGGTACTTTGTGATAACCCTGGTCAAGGATTAAAAGTAAAAAAGCCAACCATGGTTAAGTCTGTTCTCAGCATCTCGTCACTCGGCGCTATCTTTTTGAAATATTACGGCGTCTAAAATCTCGACTCACGAAGTCGTGACGTAATTATAGCAAGATTAATTAGTCGCCTAATCTAAGATTTTCTTCCCCTAAATTGAGCCTTAATTGTCGCCATCTCGCGGTTTCACGACTCGGCATACTAATCCCCCAAAAACTTGTCTTCGAAGTTGTGAGTCGCGATATAGCGAATAAAGTGATTAGGAAAATTAATGATGCTCCAAATCTCGATTACTGTTAATTAAGCCAAAATCGGTCCTCGTAGTCTCGCGAGTTGAAGACTCAAAATGTTGAAAGGAAATCCACGATGCAGCTAAAAGAGAGAAAATTATTAACATTGCTAAGTTTGAATATTTTAAAATAAAGCAAGATATGTCACGTGCATCGAGGCTTGCACATTTCCCGAGGCAACTATTTGCTCTCCATACTCCGACTGACTGTCAAACCGCCAAAATTTATGACATTAATGGGAAGATAAGGTAAATCTATGAGTAAGATCGAATTTTTTACGACATAAGTTATTTCTAATTTCGAATTGACAGGCTTGTTCTGAAAGGTACCATTTTTTCAAATATATGCAGGAGCTACGTTTCATTATGCATTTTTCATAGCATACGGAGCTCATCGTTTCTGAGTTAACTACTTTCTGCATGTATATGTAGTTCTACCGAAGGAGAGATAAAACACAAACTGCGGCCATGGCTCCGCGGAAAGAAGCAAAGGCAAATGTCGAAGTCACGGGACAGGGCTCAGACAATGTCTCTGATACTTCACCCTGAAGTGTCAAATCAATCCACGACTGGTCGTATGTGTCAAATGTTCTGCAAGCAGAATTAGTAGATTACTCGGACGACTCCGATGACAACGAAAGGGATGATTTACACACCAAGTACAAGATAATCGTCCAATCCGGGATGCACAAAGTAGCAACCAGGCCACGGTTGCTTCTGTATTATGACATGATCCAGTGGGCGTTGGACCACGTAGACTTACCTACCAGGACGATCATGTACAGCCAGCGAGTTACTGTCAGAACTTTTAGGCCCGAGCATTTACAAACCATGTACAAGCTACCTTCTACGTCTGAATATACATATGGTTCCGATTTCTTGGAGGAATTCAAAGAGAAAAAGTGCATTGAGTACGACAAAACCATGCCCGGTTTGATCAAAGATTGGGTTTCGCGTGCCGCGAAATTCAGAGCAAGTGACCAGGGCGTTTATTCTATCTCTTCTTTGGAGCCACAGTATAAATATGTGGCCATGATGACATGCCGGCTGTTTGGGTGAGAAGACACATCGCATTTCTACATTGCATGGGTGCCTCTCATGTTTCGGGTCGCAGAAGGTTGCTCGTTCAATTGGGCAAAGATGCTCTCAGACAGTTTGGCCAACAGGGTCACAGAGTATCGGGAGCAAAAGGCAAATGGGAAACCGTCATCGTTTTACATGTCAACATATATCATGGAAGCGGTATGTTCCATGAAACCATTCCCCTTGATGAGTTGGGCTTGGAATCCAGCCCAAGAAAAACCCGTGCATGAGTATCATGACAAATTATGGGAGAATAAAGCAGGAAAGTTCCCATATGAGATTTTTAATTGGGTGATGGTACCCCTGCATATCACCATCTTTGGGCACCCACCACCTCGCGTCTCGGACAGCATTGCAACAGGTCTAAGTGGCATCGCGGATTGGTATGTGGAGGCAGAGTTTTCGTATATCAGAGTTTTTGGGGCTTCTGTTCCCCCTCATGCGTTTCCCTTATTCATCCCCGATAAACTGGCTTGTCGAGAGGTTGCATGGCAAATGGTAATTGAAGGAGTGAGCAAAGAACTCAAGGGTTACTCAAAGAAGGTATGTCCTTCTTTTCCCATTCGAATGAATTCATATTCTTTATTAGATTTCGGGCATGCCAAAGTCGAGGCTACTGCCTTGGAGGACCTAAAGTTGGTCTCCATTGAGATTAAGAAACATGATCCACAGAAAGTTGTGAGAAATCATTTGGCTCATTGTGGGCTCAAGAGATTCAAACATGAAAATTCTCCCTCGGATGACAATTTCCGAGGGGCGAGATCTTATGAAGAAGTGCTAGCCCGGATCCAATCGTTAGCACCCGAAGACACAACATCTGTATTAAAATTCCAGGAACATAGACGAAGATGTCTCCCCGTTGTGTTGGGAGGTTCAGCCATTGCCGAGACAAAACAGAAGGATGTTGAAGATTCTACAGACGTAATGTCTAACCCTGGACAACAGCAGGAAGGGGAGAAAACGAGTAATCCCGAAGCAAAAGAGAAAACTCTGGACCCGCCAAGCAAACAGAATTCGGAGGCTGAAGAAAAAACTACAGGTATGCCAAAGGAGCAGAACCGTGTCGATACTCCAAAGGAATCAACAAAGCAAATAGGAGAGCCCATCACCTCAGTCACACCCTTGTAGTCGGCACAGGGAAATGTCAGCAAGGGATGGATATTTGATGAAGAACTGAGGCCTATAAGAGCAGAGGAACTCCCTCCAAATGAGTTCTTTTTTGATAAAAAGAGAAAAGCTGTAGTGAAACGAGAGTTTTATCAAGAAGGAGAGTCCACTGCGAACAAATACAAAATCATGACAGATGGCAAGAACAAAAAAAGTGACCAACTTGCCACTGAAATCGTTGGAACATTGGGGGCATACGCTTCGGCAAATCAATTCTCGATTGGGCAGCTGAATAACCAACTAAAAAAGAAAAATCGCCTAATCAGGACCCTCGAGGCTAGATTGGCTACAGCCACAGAGAACGCTAAAGGCCAGGCCAGCATGGAGATGGAACACGCTAGATTGGCCGAAAAAAATGAAATAGAAGTGCTCAAAGCCAAGCTGGAGCAAGCACACCTAGTGATCCAAGATGGTCGGATACAGGCGGGTCAACAGAGGACTATGATCACAGAGCTGCAGGCTCAGTTAGAGGTTGTTGAAAGCAGGGTGATCGAGGTCGAGGGGTTTAAATCCCGAGTGATCGATATTCGGAGCAGGATCTCTTCTGTACATCAGAGTCTGCTAGACAAAGTGGGAGTGATTCGAGAGGATTGCCTGTTGATGCATCGGATTTTCGAGAACCTGACTGTCAGAGAAAGGAATGCAGAAGCAGCTTGGGTCACTTTTTAGGAGGCGGTGATAGCTACTAACAACAGAGTTTCGGCAGGTTCTCCTGGACTCACCATCTCATAACAAACTAGAGGTAACATTCTATTGAAGGATTGGGAACATAATATTACCCTAAGCAAGGAACAGGCCCAAAAAGTAACCAATTCATTAGAAGAAGCCTTCAATGCTATAGATGGCTAGCTGTTGGGTATAGAGAGTGGAGGTGACTCAGAAACATTAAGGCAAATGAATGTAGAATAGATCTCGCTCGATCTGAAAGAGAAGAATGAGAGAGATTCAGCAGATATCTCTCATATGGGCAGGGTGGACATGGCTCAAGTTGACAAACACTTAATCCAACCTAGCGCACAACTAAGTGCCCTTGACATCGTTGATGCACAAATGGGGTACAAGCTGCAATAGTTAGCCCGAGAA
>JASDQU010204953.1:22657-36090 GCA_032191745.1 Picea mariana
AAACAAGGATGGAATCATTCTAGACATATCCATGAGGTTGTTTATGTAGATTTGTTCTTGCAAATCCCCATGCAAGAAGGAGGATTTGACATCCATCTAATGGAACTCCCATTTATGTGAGGATGCAAGGGCTAGAAAAAGGTGAATGGAATTCATTTTGGGTACAGGGGAAAAGGTTTCATTATAGTCAATTCCTTCAACTTGAGAGAACCCTTTGGAAACTAACCAGGCCTTGTTCCTTCCAACCATTTCTTGTTCATCTGGCTCGGTAATTTTGATTAAGGATTTTCGTAACCAATATTAAATATATTCCCTCATGGGGGGCACTGTGATATCATGCCTTGTATTTATCTCAAAAAAATCATTCTCCATCTCTCTCAAGTCCATGCCTTATTGGTGCAACGTATCATCTACCTCATCATTTTTGTTGATGTATCTGACTAGCCACCTTTCGACTTCTTCTTCAAGGATTTATATTGTTTCGATGAACTTGTTTTCCCATGCAAATTTCAATACACTAAGTTGGTATAATAGTTCTTTTGATGAAAGTATTGTATCCATTAATAGGTTCAGGCCATCAAGTTCTTTCGTGAGATCAACCAGTGTAAAGAATAAGTGACCTCTTTTGTTCTTCAAAGCATTTAGTCCACTTATCATTTCTCTCAAACTATGTATTATCTTCAACCAGCATGCATCAATTTGTTTCATCCAAATATTTGAAGGAATGTTTTGCTCTCTTCTATGGATATCACTCAAGCTTGAAACTTTGGCAGAGAATGTACCCACAACATCCTTGTAGAAACCTTCATCATCATCTAGATCCTTCTAAAGATATTCTTTGAAATTTGTAATTCTTGTTGCAAAGTTAGTGGAATTTTGTGCAAGTTCCCAAATTTATTGAATCAAATCTATTCTTTTATGGATCTCATCTCCAACATATTTTCTTATTGCTTGTAGTAAGCTTAATGAACCTTTACATTTTTTACTACTTTCTGGGATAGCTTCTAAAGTGATTGTTGGTTGAATTGTATTCAAAGTTTCTGGAAACAAAGGTCTTGAAATTAAGGTTGCCTCTAATTATTTTATTCTTTGTTTTAATTCCAAATTTTCCTTTTCCATATTACTGAAAGACTGATTTAGCGCTTCTCCAGTTGCATCATGGAATTGTACAATTTTTTATGGTGCAACCCTGTCGAAATCAATTGTTGATTTCCATTTCTTGGATGACTTTTAATTTTTTGTATTAACTTTTTCAATTAATAATTTTTTGGATGCTCGATTGTAGGCCATGTGATGCAAGGTTACTGTTGGTTGTGGAGCCTGATTATCTTCCTTATTCATAGGTTTGTTTCAACCATGCTTGGACCCCATGCCCTAATGAGGGGGTGTGGAGGGGCTTTCCCCCCCACAACTGTCGCCAGGGGGGTCTAGTGGGGGTGACGACAATTTTTGTAGCCCCCCCTAGTGGGGGATTTGGGGGTAGTGCCCCTGAAGTGAAATATTGGGAAAAATTGCCTTGTAAAATATTGTAATTTCGTAGTCAATCTGGACCGTTCATTATAAGGTTGCAGATTTGACGATATAAGTTAATTTAGGGATTTTTTCCCTATAAGGCAACCCTCTTTTATGAGGAATTGTATTTTGTTTGTGTATGAGTGTGATTATTGTATTCTGAGAGAGTAGACTGTGAGAGAAAGAAGAGGAAGTTACGATGGGTGTGTTGTAGGTTGTATCCCTTCATTTTGTTGGATAATAAAAAGGAAGGACCTGGAAATTTCTCTGGTGTATGTATCTCACACTGGGTGAACCACATATATTTGTTTCTCTATTGTATTGTGTATCTTATGTGTTTTATTTCTACATTTGTCTTATTTTATTACTCTGCGATCCTATTTTTCTAATAGTTACAGACTCCTCTTCAAATATCTTTGGTTCCTGAGTGACAAGGGCTTTGATGATTTCTCGGGTTTCCAACAGTATTTGCTTAGACCAACTAGGTTCTTTGATAAACTCATCCACATCCATAGCTCATGGGATTTCTTGGGTTTCAAGTAAGCCTAACCTTGTTTTCTATGTATGCCTTTTTCTTTTGGAAGAAGTATACACAATATGAGATTTTTTAAGATTTTTCTTTGGTGGTTCCTTATCACTGCCATCGTTTTAACTTTCGATCAGTGTTTTCCTCATCTCCATACCACTACTCCTAATATTTGTTCTTACCGGGGTACTCTTTTCAAACACAGTTGGTGAATTGGGATTTTTATCCACTACTTCTCTGTTGTTTCGTCGGTATCCTTCATTGGTATTGATTAATTCCTCCATGTCATTTAAATATTGGTTGGTCAAAGTCTCAAGGAGATATAAATTATCTACACCTCCTTCTTTAAACTGCTCAATTTTGGTAAAATAAGAAGAATAACCAATTGAGACCATATGTGTGGTAAACATATATTTTGGGTCGAAACCCTCAACAAGTTCATCTTATTTTAATTTGAGTTGGTCAAGATGACCTACAAGTTCATCCAAATGGGATATGTGTTTTACAATGATTTCTCCAATTTTCCAAGGCAGGGGGATGAATTGATTCTTTCTCTTCTCGTTGAAGAAGTGAGCCCATGACTTATATTGTCTGCAAACTTCCACAACAAAATGCATGTATGATACATAAAATGGGAGAAGGAAAGGTTTCTCTTTACACCCAAATAACCTTATAATACTAAAATCATCAATGGTCTCGAAAAATCCTTTTCCCATGAGAAAGGTGGCATCTTTGAGTGATAATCTCAATGTATTAGGGACAAAAACTAATTTTTTAAACTCTGAAATAAAATTATTGTGAACCAGGTAAAATTATACTGAGCTTTATGCCTCCACAAAGCTGAATACCATGCATAGACTGGTTCCATCTTAAAATCAATGCTTCTTTCCCTCGGCAAGTCCTCAAACACATGACAGTATGTTATGGTGAAAATGAGGTAGGATGTCATATAAAATTTCTAGGTCTTTTTCAAATTACTTAATTGAAATGAAACTTCACTATAAATAATGTGGCCCCAATCTATGATGGCATTTTCATGCAGAGCAAAGTGAAGGACATGGATAATATTTATTGGTACAAATGTCATGGATTCCAAACCAATGATACGAGAAAATAATTAGGAAAATTCCCTATATGCGTATTTCAAGGAGATTACCTCAATATTGGAAGCAATAGTGTTATTGTTTGGGTCAACTGGATAATTACTAAGAAAATTTTCTCCTCCTTTATGTTGTTTGAGGAATTCATTAGCCTCTTCACCCTTGAATAGCGTGGTGGATGTAGGTAGCTATATCATTCTGGAAAATATTGAAGGAGCTAAAGAGATATGTTGTTGTCCTTGAAGTTGGATTATTCTATTCTCTGAGTTGAATTTATCTGCACACCATTGAACAATCTCTTTGAAATATGTTACCTCTAGAACACAACCAGCAAGGGCTATGCATGAAGTCCAAATCAGGTTTGTCTTTTTCTTAGCCGGAGAGAGAGCCTTGTAGTAGTTGTATGCTCACGACCACTGAAAAACTTAATCTTCATGCCCAAGTGTGTTTAGTGTATCCCCACAATACAATTTATTTTTCTTCCTTAACATTAATGTCTCTGCTTTTTAGCTTTGGAAATAGGTGGGACTATTGTCGATATTTATAGCTTGGCATGTTAGTTATTATTCAATTACCATGTATTTCTCTGATATTTTAATCGTCCTAGTTCTTATTTCAATGTTGTCAACCTGCACGACAAGATTTTTGAATTTATTACAAGGTTTACAGGATCTTAATAATGACATTGTGTCTTCACAAGTGGAGGCTAATGTGGTGGGGGGGATAAATGTGATGGGATGTCGTGGCGGATGAAAAGTGGTTAAGTATGAAGGTGCATTACGAGGAACATAAGGTGCATTATGTAGGATGTGGGACTACAGATCGACAAACATGTAGCTCTGGGAGAATATGGGAATCAAAAGGTGAAAATGAAAATACCCCGCACCCGAAGTAAGAAAATTGACTAAGTATGAGAGATGGTTAATTTGCGGGTCATGGAGGTGAGAAGTGCATTTTGTAAAACGCAAGATTACTGGTCGGTGGGTATGTGGGTCTGTAGACATAGGAAAAAGTTAAATGTGATAGTCAGTCATCCCACACCCACATTTCAAGAAAAATGGTTAAGTATGAAAAGGTAAAAATGTGTGTTTTGGTGGATGCGGAAGTAAGAGGTGAAATTTGTGGATAGCACGATTGTGGGTCTGTGGACCTAAGTACATGTGGGTGTGGGAGATGTTGTATACCTGCATCACTTCTCCCACATCACTCGAAAAATGACTAAGTGTCGGAAAATTTGAAAGAAGAGAAAAAGAGACTAAGTATGAATACATGGGTTTGTAGGTGTGCGGACCTAAGAATTTGATGGTAGTATGACCTACAACCCGCATTTTAAAAGGAAAAAGAGACTAAGTAAGGAGATCCAAGAAGAAAATAAAAACAAAAGGAAGAAGTTTAAGGATAAGTATGTATGTGAAAATATTGATCACGAATGTGGATCAACGGGGTTTATAAATCCCTATACAGTCTATGAAACTACACTCATTGCAAATTTTATAGGTGGTGATTCATCATCCCATCATCTCCTTGCCCCATCAAGGAGTCAAAAGGGTTTGGAGAGGTCACATTCTACATCTTGGGTAGGAACCAATCATTTAAGGATATATTTCTTAGTCTATTTTGGAGATCTTTGACATCAAGATCCCACTAAGAAGCATATAGACATATGAGTGGATATTGGGCATGTTAGTCCCCATTCCTCCATGGGGCAATGGGTTAGGAGCTACTAGGAGGGTCTCTAATGACCGCAAAGCTTGAAGGATTTTGTTGAGCCAAGTCAAGATCAACATAGGTGATTGGTTTAAATTTTTAAGTATGGGGATATTTTCCCTTGTTTACCACTTTCACCCATGCTTCATTGTTTGTTTGGGGTGATGCTTGAGGGGTGTTCCTTAGGGTTTCATAGCTTTGGAGGTAGATGCATAATTTTTCACCAACATGGGGAAATCCATAATCCTATGGTGTGGGATTTGACACCTAAAATATAGGTTGGGAACAATGATGTGCCTATTTGGTCAAAAAATGACTCAAACTCCCCCCATAGATGTACACATACTAATGATTTTAACTCTTTGGAAATATCTACCTTTATATAAACCATCCTTTGATTGCATGGATTAAAGAAACGGGTTGGTTCAATAAGGAAAACAACATTGTCAATTGGTATATATATGCATTCTAGAAAGTCCCAATATTATTAGGAGAGCCTAGGGAATTCTACCCAGGCTAGACAATAGAGTTGGGAATATTCTTCAATTGAGAATTTATCATGCCACTTTCCAAATACAATCATGTTGTTCCAAAACATCCAAGGTCTGTAGTAAATCACATCATGACAATGTCATTCTCTTCAACAAAGAAAGATGAAAGAACCCGTAGTCAAGCTATGATGGTCATGTAAATCCATAATGGGATCCCTAGCCCTCCTTGGCTCAGGCCTTAATCACAACATCTAGTGGGATACATCCCACAAAATACCTTAGTAGTGTGTGTTTTTTATTTTTATTTTTAGAGACTACAACCTATTTGTAATCTTAAATATCAATAGGAAATTCAATAAAAAAGATTTCACTACCTCATGGATCGCCTTTGAGATGAGCTTGTGCAGATCCTTGTGGGTACCATGATGTACAACTATTTCATTGCTAACTACTTTTGTAATTTCCAAAATAACAATATGGGGGGCAAGGTGGAAATTTAAAAACCTCCTAATTCTTTATGACAAGATTGAAAGGCCACATCCTTTAGCCTATGTGAGTGCCATGTTACCCAAAAAACAATAATTTCCATAGAGTTGGCAATAAATTGTGTCGTAACCTATGGATTTCCACATGATATGCTTTCACATAAAAAACCTTGGCCTTAGATCCAACTTCACTAGTCATATATTATCTTAAGTGACATTTTATAACAAACTAAACACATTTGGAATGTTTCAAACTAAACATTGTTTCAATATAAGGATTCACATCTATCAAATTTAAAAGAAGCACTACGAAAAAAGATAAAAAATGGCCATTGGGGGCTTGATTGGTTTGTGAAGAGGGAGTAGTGGCATTTCCTTCACTAGGGTTCAAGTCTCCCCAAAAAGTGTAGTGTGTTTCATCCCATGAAATAAATAAGTTGTTAATGTTGTTAAGTCAAGTCGAGCAAGGAATTAGCCATACAATGTGGCAAAACATGTCATGGCCTATAGATAGGTGGTAGATGCTTGAAAATTAAGTTGAGAGAAAGTATGTTGTTAATTCCTCCAAAGAAAAAAAAAACCATGAAAATAAATTCACTGACATCCATCAGTCAGTAACATGACCCTTCATTGGCCTCAAGTTCCCTCTATTTCATTTTTAAACAATTATTTTGTATAGTGTCCTTCATTAAATCCAAACATTCAATATACTAGCATTTCCCTTGGTGGTGTAAAGGGACACCAATATAATGGGTATTGTAAGAAGAACTATGACCTTTAAATGAAGACACATACATCACATAATTACCTAATCAACTAATCATTTGCAATGCATAATCATTGCAACATGAGAAAACAAGTGAAAGTGAATGATTTGGACTAGCTTGAAAACGAAATGAAAGAACATGCAATATTGCAAAAGAAATAAAAATATAGTATTCAAATCAAAGTATTACAATGAAAACAAAATTTTATAATAAATCAAATGGTGGAAAACATAGCAATAAAAAAATGGCTAGAATGGTGGTAGTTTATCTATGAGAAGAGATGTGATGGATATGCTCATTCACAAAAAATTTATAACAAGAGGCTCAAACTACATTTTATATAACGCCAAAAAAATCTAAGAAAACAACCTTAAAATAGAAGAACCCTAACCCTAGCATGATTAGGATGAGTAGGAAAGTTGAGTTTGATGAATTTGAGTTGTCTAAAAAAAGGGGATCTTTGCGAGATCATAAATTTTCTCTTGGTGCTTTGTTTTCAGTATTCTTTAACTCATTAGAAAGAAAGAACATTAGTATATTGAGTTGGGTCTTGGAACAATGGGTGCAATTGATCCCAAAAATGCTTAGGAAAGCCCTGAAATATGTGTTGTAAAATACACAACCCAAAAACTACTAGTATCATGACTACTTTTGAGACTACGCTAGATGGCCACCTTGATCAATGAAGTGGTTCAAGGACATGTGCAAACCTTGGGGCTTGCAATTTCCATTAAGGTTGTAAGGGAGGAATCTAGTTGATGAAATGGTCCAATACACAAAACCTCAGAGTTGGGAAGGTAGTGGATCCCACAAGGAACACTATTGGTTAAGTTTTTATACATAAGGCTCAACATACTTAATTGTTTGAGCTTAGATAATGTTATCACTCTATAAATTTTCTTGGCTACAACAAAAAATCTCAGAGGTAACCACAAACCTACTTTCAGACTGGAAGCTAGCCTCCTTCCAGTCCAGAGAGCGCTCTCTCCTAATAATTTTTCAATCAATACAATGGCTAGGTTCTATGTGAATAAAAATTGTATGAAATGGTTAGTAGCATTGAAAGAAACATCTATTGGGCATTGAGTCATAGGGGAAATCAATTCTAGGTTTTCAGAACTTGGTAGAAAGCTTTCAATCTCAAAGGCCAGACATCCAACTATTGATAGACTTAAAATCTTAAAAGATGGATAGATGAAAAAAGGAAACATTCAAATCCACACAAAGCATCCAGTCTTAAATGAATTATGTATTAACTTATCAGATTGAAAGTGAATATCTGAAATAAGACAGACATAGAGCATAATAAAATGAATTTTGTATCAAATACTTCTTACTCAAATGAAGAAGAACATATTTAATGATAACAAAGGAGGAATACATACACTAAGAATACTGACTACAACAACTAAACACAAGAATCTTTGAGAAAAAAGAACCCAAACACATGTCTGTAGACCTTTCATTAATATCCAAGAAATGTTACAGTACCAACAATCTTCCTTGCCCAAATCTCGAACCCCTCTATTGTCTTTTTCATTACAATAAATAGAATTACACTTCATCTTGATTCTATGCAGTCGAAATAGTTAGGGTTTCATACCCAAAAAAAAGTTACAACTGATAAACTACTTACTTAACAAATTACCAACTAATTTGCCACGGGTTCCTACAATTTAGGGTTTCAGGTCCTAACTAACTTAGACACCCTAATACATTTATGTTACATATATTTAGTGGAAAAATGGTTCATTATCCGATCTTGATGCTAACATAGCGGACTCATCCTATCTGATAGCTGAAAGTACTCCTCTATGTGTTGACTGGTGATTTCGCAACAACTAGAAAGTTTGTTGTGGAATCTTTGTTTGAGAAGTTTCACAACAAAAGTTGCTACGAAATCTCTGTTTTCACTTGCTGGTGTTGAAAACTACTTCAAGCTTGATCCAAAACCTTGACATGACTTCACAAAAGCAAAAACATGACTTATCCTAAGTGATACCAAACTATTCCACTGAAACTTGGGCCAACAAGTCCAGATTCTTTTTTTCCATTTGTTCCTTCCTCGGTCTGTCCTTTGTCTTCAATGTCCTATTCTTCTTGTACATATTTTTCATTTGTTTGTGTAAATATAAATACCTCTTGACCATTATTTTTCTACTCTCCAAGGCTTCTTCACACAGGTCCAAGTGTTCTGCTATCCTCTCTTTCATTTTCCTGTTTTCTTCCGTTAGTTTTACAATTTTAGCATGGTCTTCCTTCAACTGTCTCTTTAGTCTTTTAGTTGGCATGTCTTCTTTTTCTGAAGGAAATTGAACCTCAACCACTTATTCAACAACACATTGAACATGTGTCTTAGATTTGGTCTCTTCAACATGGATTTGCTTCCTTGCTAATGATTTGGTTACATGTATGCCAAGTCTTTATTTTTCAAGTACTTTTGGACTAAACATCACTTTTTTTCCTAGTGGAGGTTTATCTTCTAAAACATCCTTAGTTTCATGATAGGGAAATGTCTCATCTGCAGGAATTTCATCTGTATGAATTTGCTTCTTTGTTGCAGACCTGGTGA
This sequence comes from Picea mariana, assembly GCA_032191745.1. Lineage (NCBI taxonomy): Eukaryota > Viridiplantae > Streptophyta > Pinopsida > Pinales > Pinaceae > Picea > Picea mariana. Next base: position 31,818 of record JASDQU010204953.1, read on the forward strand.
ATGGTTTCCTCGGTTTTTTCACTTTTGCTTCTTCATAAGTGAAAATGAGTTTTTTACCTTTCAACTTGCTCCTCTTACTGTCAAGGGTTTCCTCAATGTTTACAGCTATATCAACACCCTGAAATGGATTTTTACCCTTTTTCATAGATCCTTTGCTAAGAGAGGTCTTGGTTGTAGTCTTAGGGGTTTCAATCACAATAGGTTGTTCTTTGTCATCTCCTCTTTTCCTTTTTAAACTACTAGAAACTGCTTTAGTACTTGTGGAAGGAGTACTTCGCTTAGATGGTGGGGAACTAATAGTTTCAACATAAAATCTTGATGTAGAAAAAAAAAAAAAAAAATCTATTCCCTCTTTGCTTTCTTAAGTTTCTCAAGGACCAACAATTTAATGAGACTAAAATGGAATAGACTGGGCTCAACTTGATTAGATTTAGCTTGTACTTTAACAACCATTTTCCCCAGGCTTCTACAAAGATAATTTGGGAGATTTAGGGATTTCTTACCTATAAAGTGCATAATCAGTTTGATATGGTACAGGTACACCTTGTTGAATCACCCCTCACAAGTGAAGTATCTTTGTATTACTCTCAACAACTTACCATGGTGTTCTAACATGTATCTCCTAGGCACCCCTTTTGACAGATTCTCATTTTGAAATTATGTTTTGAAATAGTCATTAAAGTAGGAGGAATCCAGAGGTGTCCCCTTGAACCACCTCTCACCTTGCAGGGGTATCCCTATTGTTGAGGCAATTGTTTGTTCAGTGACTTGAATCTCCAGTGACCCAACCTTCGTTTTGACCCCATCAAAATTTAGAGAAAAATGTTTAGCCACCTCCATGTGTCCTCCCTGTAGCTTTTCACAAAATGTGAGGCATCCTAATGCTTGGAAAGATTATCTGAAAATAGGATTTGAGTTCAACAATTGTAGACCCTGGGGTTCGAACCTCACTATGTCACTTCTCTTATGTACGTTCTTCTTCTCCTTGTTTTGCTCCATGGTTGTTAGTAAAGAGTAATGCGATGATGGTGGGTGTAGAAGGTATCAAAGCTTAAACATCACGTAGGGGAAGCTTGGTGTATTAGGGTTTATTTGAAATATAGAGCTACAGGGATTTAGCAATAGGAATTTCGCAACAAACTAACAAAAATTTCGCAACAAATAAAAATGGCACAGTTCTGATAGGAAATTTAGGGTTTTAGCACCTGAGGAATCTGCAACAGCAAGTGAGGCTTCAAGGGTGTCCAATGATCAGGAAGGATTTTAGAAATTAGCAGCAAGTTGAGTCAATCTAGCGATTTCGCAGCAGACAAGCAATTTCGCAGCGAGTGCAGTTTTGCAACAACTGTAGGAAATTTCGTAGCGACAGTCACAGTTTCACAACAAATTTGAAATTTGATGATTTAAAGGAGGAAAGTCCACATGAATATAAACCTTGATTTACAAGGACTATACTAACTTTCATGACCTCATTCCCACGATTTCCTAATTGTTATAGAGAGCTTTAAAGTGATTTGACATGATAGCTTAGTCGTTATGAAAAACTAGGAGATTTTGCAACGCTTTTGAACTGATTGGTTACACGTTTTGAAGAGGTACAAAATGGATTGGGAAAACAATCAAACCTTTAGTACACATGAAAACCTACTCCCATACCCTTATCAAGACAATGTGTAATGATTTTAAGACTCGCTCTCTCAAATGATGACAAAGGACCATGTAACAAACTGACTTGACCTTGGGACAAGATTGACAAAGGACCACTTTAATTATGACTTGGAGTGAAACTCTAACTCTCTCGACATGACTTAATCAAAACCAACTTGACTCATAAGTGCATGGTCTCAAAAATTTGTCATGGGGCACTAACCCTAGGGCCTTGACACATGGTTTTTGAGAAACAAATACATGACCACAAGACTTAATCAACAAAACCAATTGTTTTGACTTTGTAAATTAACACTCTCTAACAGAGAACAACTAGAGAATTGAATTGATGAACATGATATTGAACCAGCCCCAAAATTAAAAACTATATAATATGAAAAATAATTGAATTTCCTACATTTCATTTTGTTACATCATACTTAAATTAATTATGTAAATATCTAGAATCATCTCTCTAAATTAAAAAAATTATAATTTTCTAAATTTCCATTGCCATTAACATGTTATATAATATTATTAAAAATGTATATTAACTTATATAAATATATAATTGAATCTTAAATGTTGAAGAAGACAAATCTTCGTAAACTTTATTAATCATTCCCTTTCAAAGCAATGTATGAAGAAAGTATACTATCATTTGATTTAAGAATGAAATATTAAACGAATTTAGCTTTTGGACCAAAACAAAATAAACATGATTCAAAACGTGCGGTCAACAAACGCTTTAAGTATCCATAATGACTAAGAATCAACCAATTTTGTTATAAGAGGTGATATAGCTAATGCATAGTTGCCACATCATTTCTAACCCATTAGGAAACAACATTCCACTTTTTCCTTCAACTTTCCTAACCCAATAGGAAACAACATTTTAGTCATCAACCAAATTTGTTATAAGAGGTGATATAGCTAATGCATAGTTGCCACATCATTCCTAACCCATTAGGAAACAACATTCCACTTTTTCTTTCAAGTTTCCTAACCCAATATGAAACAACATTAGAAAGGTTGTGCTCAAAAGTGCGTAGACTTTCAACCTCAACCAAATAAGCATTCCACTTTTAATGCAAACTTTGTTGCCTTGTAGCAAAATTGATTCAAGTTGGCTAAATAAGAAATATATTTTTTATCATTTTTTAAATACATTTAAGTTAAGAGGTTAAATTATAACTAGGGTTTAGTTTATTAATGTTGTGTATAAGGTGAATATTGTTTGTTGTTGAAAAGTGTATGACTTTTTTTTTTTATAGGTAGCCTTAGGGATGACTTACATGGGACACTGGTAGGGATGACTTACATGGGACACTGGTTTTCTACTGGAAATTGGTCAAAGGTTATAATCGTGCTTATGGGTTTGGAGTATGACCTCAAATTACTTATGATTGGATAAGAGTTATTCTTCCTCGAATGTAAAGAAATAGGTTAATGACATAAGACGTAGAGGCATCTGGCAAGAGTGGAAGTTTACCCCTTTATGTACCACCAACCAATTATTGTAGGTGGTCACGTTTTGTTTACACATGATGACATTATTGCACATCAAGGTCTTGAGATTGTATCAACGAAAGCTAGGCGAGTAACCTTGAGTATTGTAGACTTTTCCCTATTTTGGAAAAAAAACATCCGAAGGCATATAGTATAGATATAAATAATGATAAATTAAAACCAAAGTCAATTTGTAGGCACACACAACCCATTTTCCAAATTTATGAAATTTTTTTCTCTAATATATATTACATTAAGAAGAAAATAATCTTTATAGGAGTGAGTTAAGAAGTGGACGAACTCAACTTTTTGGGTGGGTTTATTTTTATTTCTTTTGGTGAGCCAAAGTTCCACCTTGAGTCACTCATTTTTTTTGAAATTTTGATGATTTAAGTCATCTTAAAATAGGCCCAAAACCCCCAACAATGAAGTTTTGTGGTCAAAATTCCAATCAATCATATAGAACTATAACTTCCAACAAAATTCATTTGAAATTTAGGAAGAATTTATGCCAAAAAGAAATAAAAAAATTCTACTTGTTAACTTACTCCATCCTTATAATGTTAATGTGATTATTGCATAGTGATAAATTCACAAAACTATGCCACACTCAAATACAAGAAGGACAATTTCTCATTTAATCTCGAGGAAGTGTGCGATTTATTATTTTGAAGGTTTTAATATAGTCAAAGTTCATAACAATGAAACTATGCCACTCAAATATGCCATCTATTCTTGTAGCAAACTTCCCTCCAATTATTGGAATGTAGAAATATAGAACATGAGAGTTCATATCAATCTGAAAATCTGATTGAATTTTGAGAATTTGGATGGATTCAGAATTGTACAAAGCCTCTAATAACATTGTTCCCCCATGCATGGATCTTAGATCATGGTAGAACTTTGCTCATGCTTTAAATTTCTACTTGATTCTTATCAAATTTGTAGTCGAAAAGAAGGTTCATTTACTACAATATTAGCTTATTCATTGAAATATAAGAAGAATAGGTTTTCATTTAGTTTTAAGGAAGTTTGTGACTTGTTATTTTAATATTTTAATATAGTCAAAGTCCATTATAGTTCAATATATATATATATATATATATATATATATATA
>JASDQU010204956.1:0-18788 GCA_032191745.1 Picea mariana
TATATTGTATGGTGAATGGTGAAATTCGATATAATGAATATAAGAAAGTTTTTCCCAGTTGAGGGTTTCCGGTATATATCTCTATGTACTATGTGAATGAGCCATTAATTAAATTTTGTTTTGCTTAAGAATCTATATGCATTGATTTACTTCACAGGTTTAAAACTTACAATTTCTCCCTCGGAGAGGAAAGTGAAAAATACTTTCATATGAATAAAGGTATATTATTTTGGCTCATATTTTCATGCTTGCTATTACTTTTGTCTCTGCAATATATTTGGACAATATTTGTGCTCTTTTTCTGAATATTTCTACTCTCTCTCTCTCTCTCTCTCTCTCTCTCTCTCTTGTGTGGTCTTTCTCTCACTCTCACTCACTCTCTCTCTCTCTCCCTTTCTTCATCGCCCCTCTAAACATAGTTACCGACTTAATGAGAACTATGACCTCAAAACAAGAACTCTGGCCCAAAAAACCCATATTTTTGCATAAAAAACATCAAAATCAACCCCCAAATCAAAAAGTGGTGCTACTAGTAGCACCATTTTTTTAAACGGGGTCACAATTAAAACATTTTTCAAACATGGCCTTCAAAACTCAAACAATAGCTTAGAAAAACCTTAAAATCAACACCTTAAAAAAAACATGTTTTTTGAATTTTTGTTTTCTTTTCAAAAAGTTACAATTTGAGATCATTTGAAATCGTATTTTTATCACTTGGTACCATTAAAACAAAAACCTCAAAATCAACCATCAAATTGAAAAGTACTGCTACGGGTAGCACCCATTCTAAAATTGGGGTATGAAAATGACACATTTTTATAATGTGGTAAAAGAACTCATCATTATTGTAAACAAAATCATAAAGTCAACCTTTAAATGTTTACTTTTTAAATCTTATTATCACGCAAAGCACAAGGTAATACATAATGCCATGAAAATATCACAATATAATTTAAAAATTCAAGGTCACTTTTTAATAATTTTTTTACTTATAATAATAAAAAAGTAAAAAAAAGTTACATTGAATGAAACATAAATAATTTCTTAAAAGTATTGTTATATTGTCCATATTCAAAACATATGAGCTAAGAAATTTTATTATATTATCCATAATAAAAAACATATCATTCATAAAACATAGCAAAATATTCATAACTTCATGTAAGATCATATGTAAGTTCAATGCTCATTTTTAGTTACCATACAAACATCATATGGATCAAAAATGCATAAAATGTTTCATACACTTATTCAGATTGACTCATGGTTTCTGAAATACCATCAGAGTCTACATTGTCTTTAGATGAATGTTTGGATGAAGATGTAGATGATCCATACTCTTATCTATTGTTGATGAATCCACCATTTGAGTCTACATGCATGTCCAACATTTTAGATGTCAAATGCCTTTTAGATCTATGACTAGGTTCAGCAGACTCCCATCTTGCAATTATTTCTTGTGGCAACAACCTCTTGATAATCTCTGGTGTCTTGGAGCGAAGAGTTCCTCTCTTTGTCAAATTGAAGTCATAAAAAAGTATGTCAACAACATCTAATTTTAAGAGGTCAGTGCGATGACGAGTTGTATTTTGACCCTTTCTTTTTCTCTTTCTATTGACATGTTTCTCAACCACCATCTATGGCTTATACACACCATTGAATGGGTGTGTACTTGTTGCATACCAATGCACTTCAATTGCAATAACATCATCATTTTCTTTCTCAAACTTTATAACCTTTCCTATCTAGAATGGATAACCATGTGGATCTTCAGTTGCTAAAAATGCAATCATGCTACCCTCCCTAATATCTTGTATTGAATCCCTTTAAAGGTATTCCATGGCTTCACATTGTGCATGTGACCTTTGAGAACCAATATACATTTCTCTTTCCTCTACGTGTGTAAACTCCATAGCACCTTGAGATTCTTGTTCAACTTCAACAATGTTTGTTTCTTCAAATTCATTTGGCATATTTTGTGGCCAATGAAATTTAGTCCTCAACATTGTATCTTCATTTGTTAAGCTTGAAATTATGTCACTTTGACTATTGAAAAAGACTCCCACCAAACAAAAACAACAACATCAAAGTACTCATATGTATCCTTAATGGACTTTTTTATTTCTTCCAGGCATTCAGAATAATCTACATCTCTACTATGTATCTGTGCATTATGGATTTCAACAAATGATTGCAAAAATAATAACTTTGATCCAAATATTGTACGATCTAAAATCAACTTCAAAAATGATAAACCTGATGAAGGCCCCCATTCTGTAGTAGTTGAATATTGCTTTCCCCATATAAGTGTTTTCCCATCAATTTTTTTGAAACAAAATTGATTTTGGAAGCTAATGTCATTAAGCTTCTCAATACTTTTTTATTCACGATGTGATCCCTGAATAAATCTTCCCATGTCAATAGTTTCTTATAATATATGAAAAGCAGGCTCTAGAATGTATGATTTCTTAATACATTCAATCAATGATGGTAGACTTCCAACATTTTTCCTCTTCAATGTTACTAAAAAATGACTAAACATTTGATCAATATGATCATGAGTGTGTTCAACAAGAAGGAAACCAACTTTCACCTTTTGAAAGATTCTCATTTCAACAAGCATGCTTAGATATCCAAACACAATTGATTTTTATTTTCATGACGAGTGTTGTCCAACTGTAGATAGAGAACTTGAGGAAGATTTCTAGACCCGTGAGTGAGCACATGATGAATTATGGTGATGGTCATATTTGCATCATTATGAATATTTGGAGGTGTGAATTAAACCCTTGGACACATTTTTCCATTGAAAACCATACAACCAACCAAGTGAAATTGAATGAAATTCTCTTCCTGTAAATTTTTGGGTGTATGGACAAAATGTGGTAGAAGTGTTTTCTTATGGTCCATGCCATCAATTATCATACCTAAATATTTTTTTGGAGCATCATAACACTTCTTCCGATGTTTGTAGAAATTTTTTCTTTCACTTGATTGTTGATTCTGATGTTCTTGAAGTACTTTGACTATGGAATCTGCACATGACATAAAATGAAAATATTGATCGTACGTTTTCATAGTTGATAACTATTCAATTTAAAAAAAAAAAAATAGTAAATACATACCTCTTATTGCCCCTTCAGATTTATCTCTTCTTGATTTATGTAACATCCTGCTCTTGTGCGCACCTGATGTGACTTATTATTTGAGGACACTTGCGTGCAAGTGATCTAGTTCATTATATGATTGTCTGCTTCACTTATGGATTATGATGATGAGATTTTGGATTATGATGTCATGTTATGTTATTTATGTATAGACATGTGCAATTGATTGGTTTCTCTTGAGTGTGCATGACTCTTGACATATTGAGGATGTCGATGGCATCGATGGATCTCCTTGGACTCTGGATCGAATCAGGGAGTGGACTATATATGGTTTGAGTATTTATGTTATTGCATATGTTACATATGACTGGTTATATTATGATGTTGTTTATGGATCGTTGACATGTTTCATTGATGGATGCAAGTTGACGATTGCTTTCTAATCAAACTCATATTAGGAGTAAAGGGGCCATGCACATCAACCAGAGATATTGAGGGAGAGGTGTGGTAGCAACCTTGCCACAGCCTACTAGCACTCCCGACATGGCCCAAACTGTAGGTTAATGATTACCTAGTTCGAGAGATCCATGATGTCATGAGGGCAGAATGAGATAGTCTCTCATGAAGATTTTGAAGGGCGTGTAATAAGGCAAGGTCATTATTCCTTAGAGGCCCTTAGTCTCCCACAAGGTCACTCGATGGAGTGTTGACTCCAAGGGTTGAAAAACTACCAAAATCATTCAAAAGATGAGTGGAACCATTGGAGCACGTAGTGTGTATTGAAGGGAACGTCGTATAAATGAAACATGATTAAAGGCGGGTGGAACCCTTGGAGCACGTAGTGCGTCCTAAAGGGAACATCGTGATTTTTAAAAACTGGTGATTCAGTGAACCTAGGTGCCTAGAAAACAATATCTTACCTTGACATGGTCAGCCTTAAAATAATTGTGTATGAGTACATCTTTTAATTATAATTTTTCCCTTAAAAAAATTTGCTAAGCCTAGGTCTAAGTAGGATATGAGGAATAAAATTTATTTAAGAAATTAATAAAGAGGGGATGAAGAAAAATCAATTTTAAAATTTAAAGGAGAAATAATTTATCTAAAAATTAATTGTTAGTTATGTGCAAAACTTGTTAAAGTAGAACTTAGACAAAAAGGGGAAATTAAATGCAAAAGGAAAGTGGAACATAGAAGAAAATCTAGTCTAGAAAACTTTCCTAATTAAAACTCAACTAAGCTTTAAGAAAGGCGTCAGTCATTAAAGGAAATTGAGGGAATAAAGGGACATCAAGGAGCATTTTTAGGAACGCTTTTAGGTGGGTGAGAGAATTTGGCAAATTAATTTAATTAATTAAATGAATTTATGGTGCAACTAAGGGATTGGGTGACAAGTAAACAGGGGAGAATATTTCCTAATAAAAATTTAATAAAAATAAATAAACGTGCATTTTGGCAAAGGGACACTAAGAGAACTCTATAAAAGAAATGGAAAAGGAGGGGAATGGATCACGACTAGTATGTCTAAGGTTATGCTGCTAGATTTTTCTGGACTGATTTTTTTGTGGGCGTTGTGATACCCAACTCGAATAAAGGGTGGTAGCTCGACTTTGCAAGGCGAGTTGGGAGCTAGATTTTTTTGGTTGTAGTTGTGTGTGGCCCCTTTACAGCTCGAGGCTCTAAGGGGGAAGAATATTACCCCTAGCGATGGTTGGGAGGTACGGATGATATCTATGCGGTTAGCAAGCGTGAGGATGGGAGGATCGCCATTTGTTGAAGAACATCTCCAAGCCCAGTTTCATGGTGAAGGTATTCTCCTAGAGATTGTATATGTATATGTAATTTATAAATTGGTGTAACTGTATTGTATTTCTTCTTTGATTGCAAGTATCCTCCAGTACATTGTGATTATTGTTTAATTATCTACTAAATTACTATATAACTCTTAGATCGTTGTTAGAGAAATTGTATCAAGAATATATGTTTTTACATTAAAAGGAGCTATGCATTTTCCCACATCTCTACCTTCTGAGATAAATGGTTTAAACACAGATTAATGGGATCCCCTTAATGCGAGGCACAATAGATAACTAGCCTGATTTTAGATTTCCTTAATAGGGTGTTGTTTGCGAACCAATTGAAGTATAACCAAGAGAAACTCTAATAAATTGCGCAACAATGTAATAAGAATTGTAATCAAGCCCAGACAACAATCTTGTTTTTCCTGGTAATAAAACCAAGAGTTCATGCCAAGTAGACTTTTTGTACTTTTAGGATTTTTACTTGCTAAGGTTTTTAGGTAGAATTTATGTCAAATACAGAAAAGAATATTTCCTTAAGAGATCCGTGACTTTTTAAAATTTACTGACCCCCTTTTTAAAACATGGTTACAAATGCATTGCATTAAAACTTTCCCCTATGTCAAACTTGATTACCGTGAGATAGCCACGACCTTCACTTTTGACCAGAACCCTGTTAGTAAGGGGCAACATGACAATTGAGTTTTGGGATGGTTGTAATCCCAACCAAGAATTTAATGTTGGTAATAACCCTTTGAATCACTGATTGAACCATATAAATGTAGTTTTAATCTATTGTATATCGTGACTTTGGATCAGTAGGAAACAATCCTTCACTTATGAACTAAGAAGTCAGCTCGAGCAAATTCAAGAAAAGATTATGGGCATCCCACAGAAGAATAATTTTAGCTGCAAAGTTTTTCCAATAAATTTTTGGAGACCCAGGAAAGATGGGAAGAACCCTACGCAGCCCACTCCTTCTTCCACCTCCAAGACTTAGTTGCAAGAAGGCGAACTAAATATTTTTTTTCCCCCACCGAAAACGATTGACAGCTCAACAAATCCAAATTCTCACTATGGATACCTTGAAGCACAACTCAAACGTATGGGGTTCTATATGGTATCCCTAGGAGATGCATTGGCGGCACCAAGGGCCCGCATTTTCACCTCACAGGTATCCTTGTGATCTTAGCAAGAGAAGTCATTGGATCTCTAGTTTTCCCTCCTTTTACCAGAAATCTTATCCTTTCCTTGGTTTGACATTCCCGAACTGGAGTACTTGGCATCCTTCGTGATTTATGGGAGGTTTTCTTATTGTCGCCCCCACTAGTCATTCACCTTGGCATTTTTCATTGGCAACACACCCTACACAGTTTTAATTAAGCGAAGGCATGGAGCATTCACTTGGGTGCCTTCCCTGGCATCATCCACACCCTACACGGTAATCGTTTTTAAGAACATGTGGAGCACCTTCCACATGCCCACGGATTGACTACTCCACTCTGCACACACTAGATTGATTCCTCTCCTTAGAACCACGCAGATCATTTCCCAGCTCAGCACCCACATGGATCAGTTATATCTCGTGCCCCCTTAGCTTTATACACCTTCTCTAATACCAATTTAGATGTTTAGTGAAGACATACAAATTGTCTCATTCACTCCACGCAATTCAACAATCTCCACACTTTTGGGATCTGAGAAAAATCTAGATCTGAACTTAGACTTTAAGCAAATAAAAACTTGTAACTTTTATTTTATTGGTTATATATTGAGATAAAAAAAAATTATTAGCATATATATATGAAACAAAGTTAATTACTAAATATAAATATATTGTATACCAATTGCGTCAATCATACTATTGTGTCAATTAGATGAACCATTCGTGGAATGTTTCATAAGTGGTTTTTACCTCAATTTATTGTTATGTGTCATTGGTAGTTGGGCCATGGTGAGAATGCTTCTCTAGTGGAAGTTGCACCATTAACTATGTGAATGTATGTTGGTTTAGAGGTTTGTTTACCCGATGCTATAAAATTTAAATCAATTATTATTCTTTGCGCTATGAGATAACATTGATTTATAGATGTTTAAGTGTATAGATTTCTTGCACATGGAATAATGGATGAGTGACTAGATTCTTACATGCCGAAAGTATTAGATTAGATGTCCTTCGCACCTAGAATTAAATTGAATATTTACTTTGCACCAATGATTATGTTGTGATTTAATAATAGGATTGCTTGCGCATTGGAATAATGATGGATGTTCAATGAAGATTTAGCTTCGAATTACTCGTGTGCATTTCATCAATGATGATGCATGATTAGTTAGTAATAAAATTTGCTTGTGTGCCTTAATTAAAGTGGGTGTGTGATGGCTTCGTCATTATTCTCTTGCATCTTGATTTTATATTAATTAATCTTGTGTCATGATTTTATTAGATATATGACCGATTTAGTGACTAGTTATTCTTGCACCTTAACTTAATGTTGATCGACTATGTAAATAGTTCATTACTACCCTCTAGCTCTTATGGATTCTCATTCCTTATGTGTAGTTGATCATCTAGTCTTATTGTATCTAAAGTTGAATGTGGCCTTGAATTAATGCATGTAATTTAATGCGTTTGAAATTAAATGTTGATTTGATGAGTATGTAATTAAGACTGATGTAAGATTTTCGAGTAGATAGCTTGGTGTGCCATGAATTATTGATGGTTTTACTCTTGCAAAATGATTGGCGATTGATTATGTTATCTGGTAATGGAATCACGTGCACACCATGGAATAATTGTAGTTTCATTGTTGATTTCTTTGTTGGGTTAAGTGCGCGTCTAGAGTAAAATAGATGTTTCCCTTGCGCCTGGAAATAAATAAAATTTATTTCCATTGTGCCCTCTATTGTGTCCTTATATGATTGATTTAGGATTTGATTCTCTTATGCCTTGGAATTTTAAGTTACTTGTGTTGGTTATTATAATGATATGGTGCCTTGATGATCATTGGATGATGTTTCAATAGTGTCGCTATTAATTGTGGTGTGTAGTTCCTAATGCAAAGAAAGAAAAAAATTACATGTTGTATTGTCTCTTTTGTTGTCATAACGATGGGGTCGTTACATATGGTATCAGAGCGGGTTCAACCCTGTGACTTTGGATCGTCATGCCTTCCACTATATGAAACCCTTGAATGATAATTCAGTGCCAATTAAACTTTTAACTTTTCCATGTGGTAATCATGGTGAGAGGACATCGCGGAGATTTGCAACAGGTGATGAGGGAGGAGGTGTGGCACCTCCAGTAGCGCCCGTGCCAGAGGGGTATAACCCCCAAGGAGGAGAAAAATTCCTCAGGTGTGAGAGAATCGTGATGTGGGAGGTGGTCGGTCTGACGAGGTCCTTTCAAAGTATGTCACAGGCCTTGATTAGTTGTCTAGATAGAGATGAGGCCAGGGCGCCTATACCCCTGAGGATCCACAACGTGCCCCAGCCGGTATTGGCTGCGTTCTTCTCTGGTGGAAGACTCCCTTACCTCAACTAAACATGTCCGTCGAAGCCACTCTACGGGAATGATTCGAGGAATGGTTCCAGTAGAAGTAATTGTCATAGGAATTCATTGAGCACCAGCTCGATGAGTTCAGCACCTCATGACAGGTTGTTCATACGGTGTCAGATTATAAGACCAGATTATGGAGTTACTTAGGTATGAACCTCATCTGAACATGGAGAACATGGAGTTCAGTGAGTTTGTGTTTGGATTCAACTCCAGCTTTCGTACGAAGGCGAGGATCTAAAATTCCTCGAATGTTTTACGATGCAGTCCCATAGGCCTCATAAATGAGGAAGAATTGACCATGGTTAATAATCACCAGGCTGAGCACTAGTTCACTTTGCTCAAGGCGTCAGGTGCCATATCCAACCAAAATTTTAGTATTTGTTAGATCACGATGCTCGGAGAGCTTCATTCTAGACCACGTTGAATGGATTTAGGTAAAGGTAGTCAAATAGGACGAGTTAGGCTACGTAAAAATGGCTTTGGGAGAAAATCAAAAGGTTGGAGGAAAGGTTACAAACTGTAGCCTTAACCTGGGATATTGTTTCATGAAGGCCAACCTGTATGTCAAGATCTTAGGATCTTATGACATAGTAATCGGTATGGACTGGTTGGAATCGCATGATGCGATGCTCAACAATAAGATGGAGTGGTTGAGTTGGACTGACGAGGAGGGAAGGAGAAGTGTGATTGTAGGAATAAAACAGAGAGTATCCATGAGGTTCATTTCTTCCCTGCAGCTACAGAAGATCATGTGCAGGGATGCAAGCTATATGCACTCTTGGTGTTGAACGACAAGGGCGTGATGGAAGTATTTGAAGGACCTTCCCGTGGCACGAGTACTGCTAATGTGTTTCAAGAAAATTACTCAGATTGTCACCCACAAGAGACTTGGAGTTTAAAATCAACTCGAAACTTAGAACATAACCAATAGTGAGAGTGCCTTATTCGATGTCAACCCATGAGTTACAGGAGTTGAAAATGAAACTGAAGGAGTTGTTGGACCTAGGACTTATACGTCCAAGTGTGTCACCTTGGGGTGCTCCTGTTATTTTCATACGGAAGAAGGATGGATCGTGGAGACTCTGCTTGACTACTGTCAAGTATTCATTTACGACATATTGATATATTCCCGGAGGATGGAAGAGCTTCACAAACTTTGCGCTTGGTGCTACAGTGTTTACAAGAGAACGAATCTCAGGAACTGTCAAAATGTTCTTTTATCAATCGAAGATTCATCAATTGGGGCATGTTATCTCCGACAAAGGTATCGATGCAGAGACAGCGAAGGTAGAGACCATTTAGGAATGAAATGCGTCGAAAAACGTACCAGAAGTACGTAGTTTCATGGGTTTACTGAGATATTATTGATAGATCGTCGAAGGTTTTTTGAAGTTAACAAATTCGATTACGGAATTGCAGAAGAAGAAAAAGAAGTTTGTATGGACCGAGAAATGCGCGGAATCATTTAGAAGGCTCAAGGAGTTGTTGACGAAAGCGTTGATACTAAAATTCCCTGACATGGATGAGGACTTCTTGGTATGCACATATGCATCCAAGGAAGGCTTAGGAAGAATCTCGATGCAAGACGGTCGAGTGATCGCGTACATATAAATAAGGTTAAGAAAGCTTGAGGAGAACTATGTGACGCACGATTTGGAGTTATTGGCCATTATGTATGCCCTAAGAGTGTCGAGACACTATGTGATTGGAGGAAAATTCAAACTAAAACGGACCACTGTGGTTTTCCACACATTTTTGCGCAAGGTGACTTGAACGCACGGCAAAGGCATTGGCCAGAACTTCTTAGCAAGTACAATTTTGAGATTACCTACCTAAAAGGAATAATGAATAGAGTTGTGGATGTGTTGAGTCAGATACCACACATATTTTCATTGATACCTCTTACGACGAATCTTCGTGAAAATATTCTAACTTTACAACGCAACGATGATTGGTATAAAGAGGTTAAGGAATTTATTGGATGAGACACCATGTTTGTACCAAAATTTGAGGGATTTACTATGGACAACGATAGATTAATGAGATATAATAACTGGATTTGTGTACCTTCTTACGACAAGCTGAGAAGTCTGATCTGAAATGAAGCTCATAGATTAGTGTACATGGCTCATCATGGAGTCACGAAGATGAGGGCAAACATTAATCCCTTATTCTTCTGGTAGGGATGAAGGAGGACATAGTTAACTACTTGGAGAGGTGTCTGGAATTTCAAGAAGTAAAGACTAAACATAGAAATATGCCTGGATTACTGCAGCCAAACATCATTCTCGAATAAAAATCGAGGCCATTTCGATGGACTTCATTGTGGGATTGTCGCTGACGGCAAGGAGGCACGACTCGATTTATGTGATAGTTGACAGTCTGACAAAGCGTGCACATTATATTCAAGTGCACATGACGTATCAAGCACCTGAAGTAGCTGGAATTTTGTTAGCAAGATTGTAATATTGTCTGGCGCACCTAAAAGAATGATATCTGATAGGATCAGTGTTTACTGAACAATTTTGGACTAGTTTCCAAGAGGCCTTGGGAACCCAACTTAACTTTAGTACCACATATCACCCGGAGACAGAAAAATTAACCAAAGGAATGAACCAAATTTTGGAAGGTTATGTTATGTATGTATGTGTTAGACCAACAGAAACATTGGGAATAGTTCTTATTGCTAGCCGAGTTTGTGTGCAACAACAGTCATCAAGGTACCATCAATATGGCACCATTGAGTTTCTCTACGGGTGACCTTGTCGGACGCCTTTGAGTTGAGATCAGCTTGAGGATAGGAACCTGGTAGGACTAGAAGCGATCCAAGAATTGGAAGATCAAATGAAAATGATAAGACAAAGGATTAAGGAATCCCAAACTCGACATAAGAGTTATGTCAATGCGCATTGGGTTGACCATAATTATAGAGAAGGCCTATCGGTTAGTCGTGCCTCATTCTTTGAGGCATTGTGCAATTTTTTTCTTGTATCTATTGCGACATTATGTCAGTTATCCTATGCATGTGATTGACTTGAGTTTCTTGCAAGTGTCGGACAAGGGTGCACTCACGGTGGAGCCAATACGCATTATGGACCATTGCATTCGACGGCTATGGCATCGAACAGTCAATCAGGTCAAGGTCCAATGGGATAATTATAATCCAAACTCGAATACCTAGGAGAATGCATATAATATGCGTCAGCAGTTTCCATTTTTGTTTGATAGCTAGACATTTAGATATTGTAAGATACTTTACTTATGCACTTGTATACTGTGAAACTTCGGGATGAATTTTAAAACAAGAGGGGGTGTATGTAAAATCTCACTCTTGCACGCACTTGATGTGATTTATTCTTTGAGGACACTTGCGTGCAAGTGATCCGGTTCATTATATGATTGTCTACTTCACTTATGGATTATGGTGATGAGATTGTGGATTATGATGTTGTATTATGTTATTTATGTATAGACAGGTGTTATTGATTGGTTTCTCTTGAGTGTGCAGGTTTCTTGACAGATGAGGATGTAAATGGCATCAATGGACCTCCTTGGACTTTGGATCGAGTCAGGGAGTGGACTGTATATGGTTTGAGTATTTTTGTTATTGCATATGTGACATATGACTAGTTATATTATGATGTTGTTTATGGATCATTGACATGTTTCGTTGATGAATACAGGTTGACGATTACTGGCTAATTAGAATCACATTACGAGTAAAGGGGCCATGCACAACAACTAGAGATATTGAGGGAGAGGTGTGGTAGAAGCCCTGCCACAACCTACTAGCACTCTCGTCGTGGCTCGAACTGGAGGTTAACGATTACCTATTTCGATAGATCCATGATATCGCGATGGCAGACTGAGACAATCGCTCATGAAGATTCTAAAGGGCACACAATAAAGTAGGGTCCTTATTCCTTAGAGGCCCTTAATCTCCCACAAGGTCTCCCAATGGAGTATTGACTCCAAGGGTTGAACACTACCAAAATCATTTAAAAGGTGAGTGACACCCTTGGAGCACGTAGTGCGTCTTGAAGGGCACGCCACATAAATGAAACATGATTAAAAGCAAGTGGCACCCTTGGAGCACATAGTGTGTCCTGAAGGGAACGTCGCGATTTTTAACAAATGGTGAGTCAATGAACCTAGGTGCCTAGAAAAAAATACCTTACCTTGACATGGTCAACCTTAAAATAATTGTGTATGAGTAAAGTTTTTAATTATAATTTTTCCCTTAAAAAAAATTGCTAAGCCTAGGTCTAAGTAGGATATGAGGACTAAAGTTTATTTAAGCAATTAATAAAGGGGGGATGAAGAAAAATCAATTTTAAAATTTAAAGGAGAAATAATTTATCTAAAAATTAATTGTTGGTTATGTGAAAAACATGCTAAATTAGAACTAAGACAAAAAGGGGAAATTAAATGGAAAAGGAATGTGGAACATAGAAGGGAATCTAGTCTAGATAAATTTCTTAATTAGGACTCAACTAAGCTTTAAGAAAGGCATCAGTCATTAAAGGAAATTGAGGGAATAAAGGGACAACAAGGAGCATTTTTAGGAACACTTTTAGGTGGGTGAGGGAATTTGAAAAATTAATTTAATTAATTAAATGAATTTTTGGTTCAACTAAGGGATTGGGTGACAAATGTATGAGGGAGAATATTTCCTAATAAAAATAAATTAATGTGCATTTTGGAAAAGGGACACTAAGGGAACTCTATAAAAGAAATGGCAGTGGAGGGGAATGGATCACAAATGGTATGCGTAAGGTTATGTTGTCAGATTTTTCTTGACTAGTTTTTCTTGTGAGAGTTGGGATACCTAGCTTGAATAGAGGGTGGTAGCTCAACCTTGCGAGGCGAGCTGGGAGCTATCTTTTTCTGGTTGTAGCTGTGCATGGCCCCTTTACGTCTTGAGGGGACAAGGGGGAAGACGAGTACCCCTAGCGATGGTTGGGAGGTACCAATGCGGTCTCTGCAGTTAATAAGCGTGAGGACGGGAGGATCGCCATTTGTCGAAGAACATCTCCAAGCCCAGTTTCACGATGAAGGTACTCTCCTAGAGAATTGTATATGTATATATAGTTTAAAAATTGGTGTAATTGTAATGTATTTCTGCTTTGATTGCAAGTCTCCTCTGGTACATTATGATTATTGTTTAATTATATACTGAATGACTATATAACTCTTAATTCGTTGTTAGAGAAATTGTATCAAGAATATATGTTTTTACATTAAAAAGGAGCTATGCTTTTTCCCACATCTCTACCTTTCGAGGTAAATGGTGTAAACACGGATTAATGGGATCCCCTTAATGCAAGGCACCGTCGATAACTAGCCTGATTTTAGATTTCCTTAACAAGGTGTTGTTTGCGAACTAGTTGAAGTATAACCAAGAGAAACTCTAAAAAATTGCACAACAATGTAATAAGAATTGTAATCAAGCCTAGATAACAATCTTTTTTTTTCTTCTAATAAAACCAAGAGTTCATGCCAAGTATGCTTTTTGTACTTTTAGGATTTTTACTTGCTGAGGTTTTTAGGTAGAATTTATGTCAAATACAGAAAAGAAGATTTCCTTAAGAGATGCGTGACTTTTTAAATTTTACTAGCTCCCTTTTTAAAACATGGTTACGGATGCATTGTACTGCAACTTTCCCCTATGTCAAACTCGATTACCGTGAGATAGCCATGACCTTCACTTTTGACTAGAACCATGTTAGTAAGAGGCAACCCAACGATTGAGTTTTGGGGTAGTTGTAAGCCCAACTAAGAATTTATTGTTGGTAATAACCCTTTTAATCACCGATTGAACCATCTGAATGTAGTGTTAACATGTTGTATACCGCGACTTTGGATCAGTAGGAAACAATCCTTTAGTTATGAACTGAGCAGTCAACTGGAGAAAATTCAAGAAAAGATTATGGGCATCACACAGAAGAAGAATTCCAGCTGCAAAAGTTTTCCAATAATTTTTTGGAGACCCAGTGAGGATGGGAAGAACCTTATGCATCCCAGTCCTTCTTCCACCTCCAAGACTTAGTTTACAGAAGGCAGACTAAATATTTTTTTTCCCACACCGAAAACGATTGAGTGCTCGACAAATCCAGATTGTCATTCTGGATGCCTTGACGTGAAACTCAAACGTGTGGGGTTCTATATGGTATCCCTGGAGATGCATTGGCGGCACCAAGGGCCCACATTTTTACCTCATAGGCTTCCTTGTGAGCTTTGCAAGAGAAGTCATTGGATCTCTAGTTGTCCCTCCTTTTGCCAGAATCTTATCCTTTCCTTGGGTTGATAGTCCTGAACCAGAGTCCTTGGCATCCTTCGCGATTTATGGGAGGCGTGCTTATTTCTTCCCCCACTATTCGTTCACCTTAGCATTTTTCATTGGCAACACACCCTGCACAGTTTTAATTAAGCAAAGGAGTGGAGCATTCGCCTAGGTGCCTTCCCTGGCAACATCCACACCCTGCATGGTAATCCTTTTTAAGACTGCGTGGAGTACCTTCTACACGCCCACGGATTGACTGCTCCACTCCACACACACCATATTGATTCCTCTCCTTAGAACCACACAAATCATTGCCCATCTCAACGCCCACATGGATCAGCTATATCTTGTGCCCTCTTAGTTTTCTACACCTTCTCTAATACCAGTTTAGATGTTTAGTGAAGACATACAAATTGTCTCATTCACTCCACACAATTCACCAATCTCCACACCTTTGGGATCTTAGAAAAACCTAGATTTGAACTTAGACTTTAAGAAAATAAAAACTTGTAACTTTTATTTTATTGGTTATATATTGAGATGATTTTTTTTATTAACATATATATATGAAAGAAAGTTAATTACTAAATATAAATATACTTTATAATATTATTGATTTTTAATATTAAAATAGTACCCTAGTGCATGATTGGTGATTTTGGGTTCTATGTTGACCTTGTGAGGGTGGCCCTCGGTTATATGCTTGGAAGCTAGGGCTCTATGATTCATAATCCCCATATTTGGACCTTCCTTTATAACAAGGAATCCTTAAACTCTTGTAGATATTTTTTAGTTGGATTCCATGCAAACCTTCGTTACTTCTTAATCCTTCTTTGCTCTGCCAGAATCCTCTTTTTCCACACTTTAACCTTGAGAACTTGCTTGGACCCCACCACCTTTCCCTTTGTCTTATATAATACCTTGGGTTAATTTAATCTACCAGTGGAAAGAGATAGTCTTTCAACGCAAATTTAGGATTGTTTTTAGTCGCTAATTGCGCCAATCATACTATTGTATGCCAATTAGATGAACTGTCGGTGGAATGTTTCATAAATGGTTTTTGCCTCAATTTATTGTTATGTTTCATTTGTAGTTGGTCCATGGTGAGAACTTTTCTCTTGTGGTAGTTGTGCCATTAACTATGTGAATGTATGTTGGTTTAGAGATTTGTTTACATGGAGCTATAAAATTTAAATCGATGTTTTTCTTTGCGCTATGAGATAACATTGATGTATAGATGTTTAAGTGTATAGATTTCTTGCACGTGGAATAATGGATGAGTGACTAGATTCTTATGCGTTGAAAGTATTAGATTAGATCTCCTTCGCGCCTAGAATTAAATTGAATATTTACCTTGTGCCAATTATTATGTTGTGATTTAATAATAGGATTTCTTGTGCATTGGAATAATGATGGATGTTAAATGATGATTTAGCTTCGAATTACTCACGTGCATTTCATTAATTATGATGCATGATTAGTTAGTAATAAAATTTACATGCACACCTTAATTAAGGTGGGTGTGCTATGGCTTTGTCATTATTCTCTTGGATCTTGATTTTATGTTAGTTAATCTTGCGTCATGATTTTATTAGATATATGACTGATTTAGTGACTAGTTATTCTTGCGCCTTAACTTAATGTTGATCGACTATGTAATTAGTTAACTACTGCGCTCTATCTCTTGTGGATTCTCATTCCTTATGTGTATTCGATCATCTAGTCTTATTATATGTAAAGTTGAATGCACCCTTGAATTAATGCATGTAATTTAATGCGTCCAGAATTAAATGTTGATTTGATGAGTATGTAATTAAGACTGATATAATATTGTCGAGCAGATAGCTTTTTGCGCCATGAAGTATTGATGGGTTTATTCTTGCGCAACGATTGACGATTGATTATGTTATATGGTAACAGGATCACGCGAGCATCATGGAATAATTGTAGTTTCATTGTTGATTTCTTTGTTGGGTTAAGTGCGCGTCTGGAGTAAAATAGATGTTGCCCTTGCGCCTGGAAATAAATAAATTTTGTTTCCATTGTGCCCTCTATTGTGTCCTTATATGATTGATTTAGGATTTAATTCTCTTATGCCTTGGAATTTTAAGTTACTTGTGTTGGTTATTAGAATGATATGATGCCTTGATGATCATTGGATGATGTGTCAATAATGTCACTATTGATTGTGGTGTGTAGTTCCTAACGCAAAGAAAAAAAAATTACATGTTATATTGTCATTTTTGTTGTCGTAACGGCGGGGTCGTTACAATTTAAGAGTAGCACATATACTACAAATCCCCATCTTTGACTTCTTAGGAATATAGACATTGTTGAATTGTTTCTTCCATATTCTTTTAAAATATGCATATGTAATAAAATTACCATTTCCTTCAACACCTTCAACATATCCTTTGTATAAGTTGTAGATTTCCCTGTTTGAAAAATTATCTGGAATATGTATTGTGTATCTATCTAGCATACACTCTCCATGTTTGGAAAAGAAATCATGCATCCATAACAATGTAGTGTTTGTGAATGTCCCACTCTCTCATCCATGATGTACCTTTTAATAAAATGATGGATTTTTTTCCAACATTGTCTAGATTCTTGATAGACGAAGATTACCAATTGAGTGATTTTTTTTTAAATCATTTCTACAAAGTAAAATATTTCCAATGCGATAATCATATTCTGTATTGGTGGATATCATGCACTCCATCAAATATGAATTTTGCATGCTCTTATTCATTGACAAATATGTCTTCCTTTTATTCAAGGAATACATGTAGTACATGATTTTCAAACTATTATTTTGACAACATTCACTTGAAATCAATTCACTTATGGAAATTAATTTAGTGAGAAATTATTTCCTAGACCTTGTATAACTAGAATGATTTGGATTGATATAAAAAGTTCTAATCCTGGTCCTAGACACAATGTTTCTTTGCAATTTCTCCATTATTTCATCATCCTCACTAGAAGGATTTTCCTTATCACCACAAGGAGTATCAAGAAAAACAATGTCAGGAGACTGAACTAGAGAATGTTGATCACCTTGATTTGTTGCAACTGAATGATTGAGAATGTCATTATCAACATAATCATTTGGAGGAAAATCATCAACAACATTATGTCCAGCATTGACATAATCATCTCCATTGATTTCCAAATCCCCACTTGAGTGAAAATTTTCACCATCTTGCTTAGTGCCTTGAAATCCTTCATCAGTATCTTGAAAATCCTCACTTGGAGGAAAATAAAAATCAACTTTGTTTATTTTTAATTTATCACTCGGGAAAGAGTGTCCACCAATGGCATAATCATCTTCACTACTTTGAAAATCGCCACTTGGGAGATATTCTTCATCATCCTCATTACTGGCTTGAAAATCCTCACTTGGAGGAAAATCTTCATTATCCTCATCAGTACCTTGAAAATCCTCACTTGAAGGGAAATCATCAACACCAACGTTGCTTCTTTTAAATTCCTCATTCGAGAAAGATTGTCGAGCATTTCCATAATCATCATCATTACTTTTAAAATCCCCACTTGGGGGGAATTATTCTTCATCCTCATTTGTGCCTTAGAAATTCTCACTTGGAAGAAACTCTTCATCAGTACCTTCAAAATCCTCACTTGGAGGAAATTCATAATCACCAACATTGCTGTCTTTAAATTCCCCACTCGAGAAAAAGTGTCCACCATTGTCATAATCATCTTCACTGTTTTTAAAATTTCCACTTGAGGGAATTTCTCTATCATTTTCATTGGTGCCTTGGAAATCTTCATCGGTACCTTGAAACTCCTCACTTGGAGGCAAATTTTCATCCCAATCATTTAAATGTTGATCATAGTCTCCACTTTGACCTACATTTTGATTATTTTCATTACTATTAAACTATTGACTAGATTTATCACCATCATATTCCTCATCTTCATCATCGGTGCCTTCAAAGTCCTCTAATTTAGGACTTTCATGAGGAACATGTTGAATAAAATTGCTTGCACTATGATCAAAATTATGACTAGGTGGA
>JASDQU010204958.1:0-17306 GCA_032191745.1 Picea mariana
TAGACAGCTAGGTTGCAGCAGCTTAATGAATTGGATGAAAAAAGGCTAGATGCCATTCATCAGACAACCATGATTCAATAGCAAAGATGAAAATGGCATGACAAAACTATTAAGCATAAGCAATTCCAAAAAGGTAATTGGGCACTACTGTACGACTCCCGGTTTAAATAATTTCAAGGGAAACTACATACAAGATGGCTTGGACCCTATGAAGTAGACATTTTTTTCCCCAATGGAACAGTAGGGCTTCTCACAATCAATGACTCTAAAACACCGTTACTTGTAAATGGTCATCGGCTCCGTCTGTACCATCTCCCTATTTCCAAAGAATATTTTAAGGCCACATGTGTGACAGACGCACAGTACCTATTTTTAGAGGGGACTCCTACCCCTCATTGCAATTAATTCTTTTAATTTAATTTCTTTAGTGTTAGATTAGATTTTGTTTACTAATAATCCCTGTCAAGAAATACCATGTTACAATTGATTTTTGCAAATTCTCGATCAACGCAAAGGCCTACTAAGGAAGGATGATCTTACTTCAAGAAGAGCATAACCCCCCCATTGCTGAAATACCATTGTTCAACAACCTTTCACCATTTTCCCATTGCTGAAACACCACTGTCAGCAATTTTCCGCCATTTTTCCCCATTGCTGAAACACTACTGTTCAGCAATTCTTCACATTTTCCCATTGATGAAACAACACCGTCTAGCAATTTTTTCGCCTTCTTTCTATTGTTGAAACACCATTGTTCAGCAACCCTTCGCCATTTTCCCCACTGCTGAAACACCACTATTCAGCAACTTTCCGCCATTTTCTCCACTGCTGAAACACTACTGTCAGCAATCTTTCACCATTTTCCATTGTTGAAACACCACTGTTCAGCAACCTTTCACCATTTTCCCATTAACGAAACAACATCGTTCATCAATTGTTTCACCCTTCTTTCTATGGCTGAAACACCACTCCTCAGCAGTATTCTGCGACATCACTCTTCAGCAAACATTCCTCTATTCTTCCTATTGTTGAAGCACCAACTTTTCAGCAGTCTCTGTTATTAAGCCTTCACGCTCTCATACTATATTTTGTCCTTCCATTCAACAAATCCTTGATACAATTCAGCTAATAAATCAAAAGTCTCTGCCATGGCCACTGCAGAACTATTATGGACAGGCATTGTATTTTGTTTAAGTATGAATCAAAAGGTAAGGCGAGGTATGTAAATTCTATGTAAATACAATTAAGCTATAGTTAATGAGAAGATTCCAAATCATTATTACCACCCGTGTAAAATCATTATTATCCGCACTAGAAGGGGGGGAGGAAATATCAAATTCGTATACCATCATTTCACACGAATTAACCACCGCCATTCCTATTTACCATCCTTTTGTTTGTTTCACCACCATTTGCATGCCTTCACTCGAAAAACTTACTCTGCACAGAAGTTGTTACTCAACTCTTTGACGGTGTATTTTACTGAGATGTTAGCTATGGGAGGCTCTTTTATACGGTACGAACCCACCACGACAGCCCTGTTAGAACTGTATCTAGAAGCCTGTCAAATTTTTCTGCAGGCAGGATGGCTCAGTTATTTTCAGAGACTCCATGGGTTTGATCAACAACAGGTTCTGCAATTTGCTCAAAATCTCCAGGGAGATCATTCCATTGTTCAAGGGGTTCAAATCTCAGTTACAGAAGAGGATATAGCACAGGTTTTGGGTCTCCCTACCAATGGCATTCGCTTGTTCAGCCGCAAACATATCATCTTGAATGCCCAGCAGGATTTCCTCTTGGCAGAGGAACAAATTGAATTCAAAGGCCGGGGTGTCCGACTTAGCTCATTGCCGCCTCCATGACCGAAAGTTGCAAAATTCTTCAAACACTACCTTACCTGCGAAGGCCAATATCAGGTAGTCTACCAGCACGATTTTCTCTTGTTGTCTCATTTACGACATAATAGATTGGTGAATATTCCTTATTATCTACTCAGTTGTCTCAAAAATATGTCTCACTACTGTAAAAAGGCTTAAGATCCCACCCTTTCACTCACCCATCACCGTCTCGTTCAACTTCTTATCCAAAAGGGTTTTTCCCAACAAAACCCTCCACTAAACAACCCACCTATAGATTCCCAAGAAGCTACTGAAATTCCTAAAAATCTTCAGGAACAGCAACCACAAAACCCTCCAGATTCTCCAGAAATACCTAACAGTCCACCTTCAGACCCAATCAACCCAATTAACCCCCCTACCATACCAAACCCATCCCACATTTTACCAAAATCATCCACTCATGTCCTTCATATTCTCAGTGATGATTTTGAACCAGACAATTCTCCCTGCCCCATCATTGAGGAAAAGCCCCCACGCAAACGAAAACAAATTCCTTTCTTTCTTCCCTTCTTACAAAGAAAACAAACAAGGACCTCAATAAGGGCAGCCACTACTACCACCGCCCTAAATCCCCAACCCATCCAACTAATACCCCGTACACCACCAACCTCCCAAATGCCGGAATCTTTGCCTATTCCACCCACGGGCACTGAAACACAAGAACCAAACGCCCAGGGTGTTGTGACATCATCTGTTTCAAATCAAGTAGTTGAAACACAAGAACTAGCTACTCATCAAGTAGTTGAACCACAAGAACCAGCTACCCAATTCGTAGCTGAAACACAAGAACCAGCTACCCATTCAGTAGTTGAAACACAAGAACTAGCTACCCAATTTGTAGCTGAAATATAAGAACCAGCTACCCATTCAGTAGCTGAAACACAAGAACCACCTACTCATTCAGTAGCTGAAACACAAGAACCAGTTACTCATTCAATGGCTGAAACACAAGAACTAGCCATAGCTGTCACACAAGAACTAGCTACAGCTGAAACACAAGAACCAACTACTTACTTTGATACTGAGATGCAGGAATCAGAGGTCCAGGGTGTTGCAACATTACTTTCCTTACATCAAGAATCTGAAACACAAGAAGCAGTTGTCGATCCTGTAGCTGCTCCACAAGAACCAGCTAGTGTGGCTGTGACTTCCACACAAGAACCAGTCACCCCTCAACTAGAACCAACAATGGCCTCTATCTTAAAGAAAAATAAATTCTTAAAATCTCAACTGGAAGCCTATAAGCAAGAGCTAGCTGCAGAAAAGGAAGCCTATGAGAAGGAATTTAATTTGTACACCCTAGCTCGCACAATGACCATGTCAGAAGGAACTACAACAGAGAATCCGTGTAGAGAATATATGTGTTGTCAATGTGGGGACATCTACTATCAAGCAGGCTACAAAGTAATTCAAATTCCAATGCCAAGAGCTGCCCCTGCACCTACAACATTTGCATTCAAAGAAGAAAAACCTGTTGTTACACAAGAACCAGCTCTAGTTGTCACACAAGAACCAGCTACAGCTGAAACACAAGAACCAGCAGGACCCTCCAAAATAAAGACTGAACCCTGGATTGCAACAAATGTCAAATCTGAAACCCCTGCGTATGTTATTAAAGTTGTACAAACATTGTCCATTGATGAATATGCCCCTCCCAACCAGATCAATATCCAGACCTTTGTGGAACAAGCCACTCAGACCCTACCTCAGCCTACTACTTGCAATGCTGAAACACAAACTCAGACCCTACCTCAGCCTATTACTTGCAATGCTGAAACACAAACTCAGCCATGGGATGAGCAGGGAATAATAGAAATATGGAAAAAAGAGTCTGTTGTTACACAGGCCAAAAGCCTGCAGGAACACAGACAAATCTGGATAAATCATACCTACTCAAATTGGGAAGCTTTGGAGCAAACACACCAGGAAGCTCGTACCCTTAAGAAACATAACAAAGAGCTAAAGACAGAATGCTCCTGATATTTGACTTGGCACAAAAGCTATTGGCTGCAAGGAAACCATCCTGCAATTACTCCTTGTTCCTCATGGAACGACTTACATGGTTTCAGATCAAATCAATCACAGAAGACAGACCCCATGCAGTGTTACAACCAACAAATTTTGTCAAAACCTTTGCAGAAGCCTCTGCTATGGATCAACACCTCCTCTGTGAGGCATATTTTCATAATGAGGCCATCCCTGAAAACCGACAGCTTAACCTTAACCCTCTTGTCGGTGACATCCAGATCAGGGCACTCACCTCCTTCCTCAACAATCAGATTATATGGTAGGATGACTTCCTAGATGCCAAGCACAATGAGGATAATCACCTTCTCTGGATAAGGCCAGAACCACAGAATGTTGCCACCTTTGTTACAGAGTATTATCAAATCTTAAAGAAACCAGGGATGACTGAACACATTCAGCAACTACAAACAACAGTGCTTCAGGATTGTCAACACTTCATCAGATCCACAGAGATTTCTCCCCTATAGGAAAACAACATGTTTTGGCAACAATCTACTGAGAAAAGACAGGAACACAATCCGTTTAGCCCCACTAATCTTGAGATAGCAATCTCCAGGGTACCTAACTATATCAAGTGTGTTCAGCAATGTGTTGAAAGCTGGATAGGGTACCGGTTTTATTTTCTTATCCTCTGGTTGCCAGCAGAGAGATATGAAATTCATTATAGGTTGCCTAAGAAGATAGAGACAACATCTTGGCAAAGATTACAACGCGTTCAAGGGTTCAGAGCGCCAACCGACATCACCTCCCACAGCCACTGCTTGAGTAACTTGCACGCTCAGAGTCGGTATTCAGATTCCAATTCAGAGTGAAGTTGCCTGAGGACATGCAACATTTTAAGTTGGGGGGGATGTTAGGACCACACAATGTACCTTTTTGCCCACACATTTTTCCACCATTACACTCTTGTTTCACTCACATTTAAACTCATATTATCACTTTACCCTATCTTTCCAAAGGTATACAACATCTCTTCTCTTTACTATATGTTTAATCTGTTTTGCATATAATTTTACATTACTCTCGTACTTAACCATTGATCAGAAATGTATAAGTGTTGAAATAGTTCGAACCGCAGATTAGAATTGAGGCCTGTTGTTGAAACAGTTAAAGCACGCAAACCCTGTGGCTGAAACAACAACTCATACAGAAGAAGTTGTTACACAGTCCGTGGTCAACGATTCTGAAACACAGAAGAAGCTGTTACACAGTCCGTGATCAACGATGCTGAAACACAGAAGTCATTACACAGTCTGTGATCAACGATGCTGAAACATAGAAGCAGTTACACAGTCCGTGGTCAACGATGTTGAAACATCAACTCACACAGGTTGACTACAACAGCCGCACCTTGAGCTAGCATCAACCATCGTTACTGCCTGAGAGATGCTGAAACAGTCAAAACGCAAATCCCGTGGCTGAAACAGCCCATGATTTGCGATGTTGAAACAGCATACAATAGCAGTAACAAGAGACAAATAAAGAATTTGTTACTCCAGCTGCAACAGCAACACCTCACTCAGCACTTGTAATAGCATTCTATTGCAGGAGACTACGATATCCTATTCCAGTTTAGAAAGTCGATCTGACTAAGAATAGGACTCAGATGTACACTTGTAATTAGTTGATTGTATCGAAAGGATCCTCCTCTTTAAATAAGAAGAAATCACCATTCGAGAGAACCTTATGTTTTAGCTAAGAAAGGATTTACAGAGAGGACTTGTTCTACTTCAATTTGTAATATGATACAGTTGACAGATGAATAAAAGATTGTTCTGAGCATTTCTCTTTAGTCCCCTTCGTTCCAGGGGAATCTTGTGAGAAGGGAGGGCCCACCTTCTTCACAAGATTCACCCGTTATCTTTGTAGTGTATTAGTGTGATTTCTGTTTATGCCTTGACTAAATTATGTTTTGCTGAAACTCTACTTTATTGAATTATGTTTTGTTGAAACACTACTTTACTGAACTCTGTCTTGCTGGAACTCTGCTTTACTAAATGTTACATTGTTTTCATGTGATTCATGCTTGGGTAAATGTTAATCATTTTAGTTAGCAATCCTGTTTGATGAATTTATGAAAGTGTTCTAATCAGAAACAGGTGCTGAAGTTTCCTTCTTAGGGAATAGGGTCTTGTTCTCTGTTAGAGATAGTTAGCCTTTAGTGCAGTAATGAGTTCATGAAAGTGTGCTAATCAGAAACAGGTGCTGAAGTTTCCTGCTTAGGAAATAGGGTCTTGTTCTCTGTTAGAGATAGTTAGCCTTCAATGCATTAATGAGTTCATGAAAGTGTGCTAATCAGAAACATGTGTTGAAGTTTCCTACTTAGGAAATAGGGTCCTGTTCTCTGTTAAGAGATAGACAGCCTTCAGTGTGTATGTCAATTATTTCAGTTAAGCAATGAGTTAATGAAGTGTGATGATCAGAAACAAGTGCTGAAGATTCATGCTTTGGGAATAAGGTCTTGTTCTCTGGTTACAGAATAGTTGGTCTTTCATGTTGCAGTATCTTGTTGTTATTTTAATGTAATCCAGGATTCTTCAATTAATCATTTCTTTAAACTTTGAGCTCTGCAATAGGTAGGTTGCTTTCCTGTAATTCAAGTTAGAACTTCAGTTTGTTCAAGGCAAGTGTAATTAACATATTTGTACTACAACTTTAGGTTGCTTTTAAGATTGAGCATATAGTGCGTGGTTACCTTTGAAATAAACAACCTTCCCTGGGTTGACAATTTATGTAGCACTTGATTGTTTAGATTAAATAAGCAATTATAGTGACCAACAGATATTAGCACTAGAAGAAAGATCAGATCTAAACTCAATAAGACTGGATGAATTACATGGAATATTCAAGCATATGAAATGAGAACTGAACAGGAAAATCTAGATATAAAAGAAACAACCTTCAAAGAATCCAAAATATCAAAGAAAAAGGGAAGAAAAAAAAAACATAGCAGCAGAAGTGACGCCTCTGAAGATGATGAAGAAGTGGCCAACTTTGGAAAAAGACTGAACAAGGGAAGCGATGATAGGTATAGAGGTAAGATTCCTTTAATTTGTTTTAACTGTGATGGTATTGGTCATTTTTCTAACAAATGTCCTTATAAAAAAAATATAAATGATGAGGGTTACGCAAAAGGAAAACAAACATATAAAGGCAAAAGAACCACAAATAAACTTTTCAAAAAAAGATTATGCACCAAAGAAGACATCTCATCATCATATGAAGATGATGTCGGTGACAGTGAGACATAAAGAGTTTTATTCATGGCAGTAGAAGACTCTGATAAAGAAGCCGAAGAAGAAGAATATGAAGAAGTTGAAGAAGAATAAGAAGAAGAAATTGAAGAATCATAAATTGACTACCGAGAGGAATTAATATGTGCCATAGAAGTTATCAGAAGAGAAATTAAGAAAAACAAGAAACTACAAGCAGAACTAGACAAGAAAGAAGACACTCAAGAAATAGAACAAATGATCATAAACTTGAAGGTTCAAATAGAAGAAGATAAAAGAATTGAAGAAGCACTCAAAGAACATCTAGAAGAAGAAGACAAGATCATTGGAAATTTGGAAGCATAGATTGCCACATTAAGAAAGGATATTCAAAACAAAAATATGTAGAACAACTCAAAATTTTTGGATGACATTATCAAGAGTCAAAAATATCATCATGACATGTCTGGACTTGGATACAATCAAACAGAAAACGGATCAAGATCCAAAACAACAGAGCAAGAAACATATCCAAAAAGCTATGCAGAAATAATCAAGGGGGGTAGGAAGATCTACAAGGAAGATTACAGGGACACTCCTCCACCGAGAAGATTCAGATTTCATAATCAACAACCAAAAGATAGGCCTCAGGAAGAAGAATAATTTATAAGAGTAACTCCTTTTAGAAGATCTTCAACTCCCAGGTATCAAACTATCTTTTTTTGTTTATGTTATGCATGTAATAATTTTGGACATAAAGATGTGAACTGCAGAGCTAATAACAGGAACACAAACAACTTTGAAAGTCATACACAAAGGGGTTATCCAAGAAGGCCTAGTGAAACACAAAGAAGAAGTTACAACATGTTTGAATCTTTGAGCATTGAAGTGGAATGTTACAAATGTCACAATTTTGAGAACATGGCCAAATATTTCAGAATGACAATCCCTCCTAGAGAACCGCAACAGAATAACAACAGTCATGGACATGAACCTCAGAAAAGGACATGGATAAGAAAGCAGGATCAGTATAGCAATGAAGAATGCACACTCGCTCTACAAGTTAAGAAGAAGAAACATGGTTGGTATGCTGACAGTGGTTGTTCAAAACACATGACAGGTGATAGAGACAGGTTTCTTACATTACGAAAGGAAAGAGATGGATCAGTCTCCTTCGGTAATGATGATTCAACTAAAATCATTGGAAAAGGCACAGTCAGAATTGGGAACAAGAATACCAAGGCATAAATTGTTCTACTAGTAGAAGATATGAAACATAATCTTCTAAGTGTGATTCAAATTTGTGACCAAGGTCATAAAGTTACTTTTGATTCACAAAAGTGCGAGATAAGAAAATAATGTTCAAGAAAATTGATTGCTACAACTTTGAGAACTTCAAGCAACATATATGTATTAAGTGAAATTGGAAATGAAAAGTGTTGTCTAGGAAAGGAAGATGAAAGTTGGCTATGGCACAGAAGAATGGGTCACATACATTTTGATATCCTTGCAAAGTCAAGAGAAGAGAAGCAGTCGTAGAAATGCCCCGGATCATGAAACCAACCAACACTTTATGCAAGCATTTTCAACAAGGAAAGCAAACAAAGACCAGGTTCAAATCAAAGGAATATTCAATGACAAGACTATTGGAAATTGTGCATATTGATCTAGTTGAACCAACTACAACAAAGGGTTTAAAAGGTGAGAAATAATTTACGTTATTAGTTGATGATTATACAAGAATGACTGTAGCTTACTTTTTCAAGAATAACTCAGAATCTTTTGAAAACTTCAAGATCTACAAGGAAATGGTTGAAAATGAAATGGATTCAAAAATCAAATGCTTGAGATCTGATAATGGAGGAGAGTTCACTTCAAAGGAATTTATGGACTACTACAGCAGTCATGGAATAAAAAGGAAACTCTTCAATGCTAGGACACCTCAACAGAATGGAGTTGTTGAAAGAAAGAATAGGACAGTATAGGAAATGGCTCGAACAATGTTAATGGATTCCAAATTGACAAATATATTTTGGAAATAGGCAGTGCATACAACATTTCACATTCAAAATAGATTAATGCTCAAAAACAACACTGAAAAAAATCCCTACGAGATATGGAAAGGAAGACAAACAAATGTGAAGCACTTCAGAGTTTTTGGAAGCAAATGCTACATCAAAAGAGAAGATGGCAAAATGGTAAAGTTTGACTCTCGTGTGGACAAAGGAGTACTTGTTGGTTACTCAAGTGCAAGGAAAGAATAAAAGTGTTACAATCTGAGATTGAACAAAGTTGTAGAAAGGATCAATGTAACAATTGATGAAACAGGCAGACCAGAATCAAAGGAAGAAGAAAATGAATCAATGGAACAATTTTTTGAAGAAGAAGCAGAAGATGAAAAGGAAGTAGAAGAGGAAGATGAAGTGAATCCATAAAAAGCAGAAGAGAAAGTTCAACAAGTGCCTCCAAAGACACCTAGCAGATGAGTACATAAGAGTCATCCTTCAGTTCAAATTATCAGAAACAAAGACGTGGGAGTTGAGACTAGAAAAAGAAACAGTTCACTAGAACAAACACACCTAGCACTCACATCTACGATTGAACCAACCTATTTTGAAGAGGCCAGCAAGGATGGATTTTGGAACAAGGCCATGGATGAATAATTGGATCAAATAGAGAAAAATGACACTTGGGAATTGGTTCCAAGACCAAAGGATAAGAATGTGATCGGCGCAAAGTGGGTATACAGGAATAAATTGAATGAAGATGGACAGGTTGCAAGGAACAAAGATTGATTGGTATGTAAAGGATATGCACAGGTTGAAGAAATCGACTTTGAAGAGACATTTTACCCAGTTGCCAGAATGGAAGAAATTTGATTTCTTTTAGCTTATGCATGCTCCAAAAATATTAAAGTGTATCAGATGGACGTAAAATCATCTTTTCAGAATGAGGAACTTGAAGAAAAAGTCTACATTGAACAACCAGAAGGATTTCAGTTATCATAGAATGCAGACTATGTGTGCAAATTAAAGAAGGCCTTGTATGGTCTAAAATAGGATCCTAGAGCATGGTACTCTAGATTGGATAAATATCTACAGTAGGCAAGGTTCAGAAAATGAAGTGGAGATAGCAACCTCTACATCAAGGTAAGTCAAGGTAATATTTTATTAATTTAAGTTTATGTTGATGATATTATTTTTGGTAGTGATGGTGACATGTTAAGCTAGAAATTTGCAAAGGATATGCAGAATGAATTTGAAATGTCATTACTTGGAGAACTATCCTTCTTTCTGGGACTTCAGATATGTCAAAGCAACCAAGGAATTTTTATTTCTCAAACCAAGTATATCAGAGAAATGCTAAAGAGGTTCGGAATGGAAGATTGCAAACCAGTTATCGCTCCCATGCAAACCAGTTGCAAGTTAATCAAATATGATGATTCAAAGTCTACATATCAAAGGAAATACAGTCCAATGATTGGAAGCCTACTATATGTGACAACATCCAGACCATATGTAATGCAGACAGTTGGATAGGTGGCATGATTTCAAGAAGCACCAAAGGAATCACATGTATTATAAGTGAAGAGAATTTTGGATATCTCAAAGGAACAGAAGAGTTTGGATTATGGTATCCAAAAGGAAAGGATCTATCTCTTATTGCCTACACAGATGCAGATTGGGCAGGTTGTATTGATGACCGATGAAGCACCAGTGGAGCAGCATTCTACTTGGGTGAGTGTTTAGTATCATGGATAAGCAAGAAACAATCATCAGTATCTCTATCTACAGTCGAGACAAAGTATATTGCAGCAACAATATGTTGTACATAGGTTCTTTGGATGAAACAAAATTTGATAGATATAAAGATTCAACATGATGAGCCCATTCCAATATATTGTGATAATACAAGCACCATCATTATCTCAAAGAACCCGGTGATCCACTCCAAGACGAATCACATTCCAATCAAGTATCACTTTCTACAAGAACAAGTTGCAGAAAAGAACATCAGAGTTGAGTATGTGGGCACAAAAGAACAAGTGGAAGACATCTTTACAAAACCACTTCCATGGTAAGCCTTTGAGTATCTTCACCAGAGACTCAGATTTATTTCTACTCCAAAATGAATTCTTTTGAATTCTTATCTTATATGTCTTAGATGTATACAAGGAAGTACCATAAAGAGGACAGTTCAGTCAGGGGGAGCAACCCCGGATGGAAAGATACCTTTTTCCATTGATGAAAAAGGGGGAGAGATTCATCAGATGTAGAGGATAGAGGCATGGTTCTAGGGGGAGAAACATTCATAGAGATGCAAAGGAAAGAGGCATGTTTCCAGGGGGAGCATGAGTGATATGACTTTTAGTATTGCATCAGAGTGTTTCCATCAATACCAAAGGGGGAGATTGTTGTTTAAGGTTGGTTGTCATTGATGTCAACCCTTGAAGAAAGTCTGGTAGTGAATTCCGGTAGCACAAAGGTTTGGGTAATATAACTAAGGTTGTTTCATGTATAATGGCATGATTTTTAATATATTTGAAGGTAATACTATTTTATATGGTAGTACATGTCATGCCATTTCTGGTGGTATGTGGAATGTCACATAATTGCTCACGGTTTGAGATTTATGGCCTGACGAAGTTGGAGGACCCTCATATGTTGGCTTGAAGCCCCAAAAGTTCAAAGAAGTCAAAGAGCTTGCAAAGAAAAAATTGTTATTTAAATGATAAAGTAAAGTGACAAATCAAGAAGGATTATCTAAATAATAAAGTGAAGTGACAAAATCAAAGAAGATTATTTAAATGATAAAGTGAGGTGACAAAGTCAAGGAGGAATATTTAAATGATAAAGTAATAGAGAACTTTCTAATTATGGAAAGTGGTTAACCCTAAAAATGAGGAAAATAGGTTAAGTGACCTATAAATGGGTTAAGTGACCTAGAAATGGGTTAAGTGACATAGAAATGAGTTAAGTGACCTAGAAGATGGAGAGTATAAATAAGAGGCAAGGCTCTCTCATTTTAAATCACACTTGAGAATATTGAATATCTATAGGTGACTGAGGTAACCAAAGGATATCTAAGACGAATTTTAGAGGGAAGGTGAAGAAAATAAGGTCGGAATTCAAGGGAGGATAAATTATTTTGATGATGCTTTCTAAGGTATGTTATTTATAGGTCATCTCACCATTTTCACAATAACTTTTTTGCTAGAATGATTCAAACTGTGAAATTGATATTCCATTAAGGAAACATATCCATCTATCTATGGTAAAAAATTCATCTTGTGTGTCATTTTATTTTTGGAGTTACACTCCGTGGATAATAGGGCTTATGGCTAGTCCTGAAACTAGTCTAAAACAGGTGTTTCGGGTAAAAACGTCACAAATTCGTCATAACAGATCCAAATTTAATAAGACAAAATGTGTCATTTAGAGTAAATTTTGTAGTGTGTTGTGTAATATTTTCAGATCGATTCAACAACTATTCCATGCGGGCACGCTCTATAAGGTCTCTCTCTAGAATAAGCCAGAATTCATCAAGGTATGTCATTTTTTCTATAACTCATTTTCTGAGAGGTTCCAAGTAGTGACACCTGGAGGAATTGCATAAACCACATTGAAGAACCTTGTGCATCACTTTCATATATTTATTCATTACAGGTACATAGTTATGATTATTTCAAGTTAGGTTTGTTGACTAATCCAAAACTAGTCATGTGAGACTAAAGAAAAGTTTAATGAAAATGCTAGTCTCTTCTTGTTAAAGTTAAGAACTGTTTGTAGGTATGTGATCATATACTCCAGGTCTATTATAGAATTACAAATAATATTTGGATGGTGAAATTTATGAGGGATTTTGGTTAAGGTACATGTTGGGTACATGGTTGAGATAAGTAGTTGATGAGTTGGCACATATATGAGGTGTATAGTTGATGATGTTGGTACATATTGATGAGTCATAGTTGATGAGTAGTTGACACATGATTGGTACATACTTGGTACATACTTGGTACATGGTTGGATGCACTCATTTATGGTATAGGTCGATTACAGGTTGTTTGGTACAGGTTGGTGCATGGTTGATGCACTTATTTATGGTACAGGTTGATTACAAGTTGAGGTACAAGTTGATGCATGGTTCAGGTTTATTGGTACAACTTTACAGCGTTATATCTCACAGTGATAGTGTGACAATGGTTCCATCATTCTACTTCTACTTTAGGATGGTTGGATGGGGCAAGGACAGGTGGTTGTAGCCACCTTCCGGTTGTAGCCAGATAACATAGGGGTTTGTAGCCTCCTTCTGGTTTTAGCCAAATAATAGGGGAGTTGGAGCTTCCTTCAGGTTGTAGCCTGAGAAACAAGGGGGTTGGAGCCTCCTTCCAGTTGTAGCTGGAAAACAAAGAAATTTGGTGCTTCCAATGAATGTAATTCCTCAAGACATATAAGAAAAAGCATTATGTGGTTTTCTCATGCTTTGGGTTTCCACGTAAAACACTGGTGTACTGTCTATGTGTATGATTGTTCATTTGTTCATTGTTTATTTACTCTACAGTTATTGAATGATAATGCTACATTGACATAAAGCTTGGATTATATGGTTAAAAAGGATTAAATTTCTCTATTATTGATTCACCCCCCCTCTCAGTAATCCAACAATTATGAATCATATAAAAGGTTCTCTCTCACTCGTAGTTGTGTCTCAACAAGGATTTATCATAAAGGTTGATTTCTAGTTACATGATATATTTCAAAGGAAGGCAAGTTCATTTATGCATCGTATAGTTATATGGTCCACCATATATGAAAGTCTTTTATATAAATCAAAATGTCATTGCATTTACTATAATGAGAAAGGGTGGTGCGCTGAAACTAAAAGGTTGGAATTTATTTTTAACATAGTGCATATGGCATATTATATGAGCTCAACATTGATATCATATAACGCTTTCCATCACTTGAACCTTTTTTTAGTCACTCAAATTGATATGTATATATCCATTGCATTGTTTGTTTGCAATGAATGTGTTTTTTTATAAACGTTTGAATAATCAATTTGATGTGAAGTTGGGATGTCATTCGGGTTGGCAGTGTTATTTATATGTTGACGAAGTTATATGGCATGTGATCATTTTCATATTTGGCAATATCTCATAATTGTGATTGGTTGATGGTAATAGTGGAATCTGAGATGGATTGGAAAGTTAATGTGATATCGATTTTTGGATAACATGATGCCCCGTGCATTCAATGCATGGGATGCAAGAATTCATGCATTGAGGTATACCACTTTTCGTTGGGGTTTTGGAATTTCCTTTTGATTTTCACTGGTAAGTGATGCCCTATTCCAAAGCTCGACTGTGGTGGTGGTGTTAACGGGAGACTCATTTTTGGAAATATTTAAGTGCCAAAATGAAGGTATGCTATTATAGAATGTACCCATCAAATGCACCTTTATTTTTTGTAGCAAATGGTTTTGGAATATCTCTTCTTGATTGGTAATTAGTATGCTTGTTCTTTTGTCTTCTAGAGCTCATTTTTTGTTTTTCCAAACGAAATATTTCCTTGTCTTATCACTTTGGCATTTACACTCATCCCAAAAAGTGTTAACTCGTAATATTAACTATGTGAGTTCACTATATATAACTTGTTTTGACTCTATCTATCTTCTTTCTTGCTCTTTTTCATAAAATATACATGTCATGTAGCAACCTCATTTTCCACTCATCAAGATTTGAGACCCTGAACAATCGTGGAAAAGGGATCTCATAGGTTTTTTGTTGCATGTATGTTAGTTTTATGTTTGAAGGGTTTTGAGCCCATATCTTCAAGAACTCCCTGTGATTCTACTCGACTGTGTGATGCATGAAGTTTCTTTGGACATTACCATGTCATTGGTTTTACTTGTTGCAAACCCTGCTTCTATTGTGGATTATTTCCATGATAAACCTTTGGTTTTAAGTCACATACATGACTTTAAGAAATATGGTTTTGAACTCGAACTTATGAAGGTTTTTTTGCATCTTAGCCTAGCTTGATACCCTGCATTCCTTTCACAAGAAAATTGTTAAGTGCCCAACCAAGGTTGATATATATATATATATATATATATATATATATATATACAAATAAGAGAGTGATGCTATCTAGTTTCGAACCCTCGTTGATTTTGGTATATGCATTCAATATTTTTGTATAGTCGTGATATGAGCTAGGTATACATGAATGTTTTAAAGTTTTTTCACCTCGTTCGAATAAAGAAATGTTTGAAGAAAAAGTTAAACCAACAAATTATATTTTATGGTCTTATTTGGAAACAATTAAACACTAGGAAAGTTATGTCATGAAGTTTTGGCTCTCGAAGTATTTGGTATCGATTTTTTTTGACAAAGTCAATTGGTATAGCCTTGTTGTTTGATACTTGGAAATTACTAAAGGTTTTGTGTAGATGTTAAACTTCATGTACATACAACGTTGGTTTGAAATTTTAGTCATTGATTATGAGGCATACTTGTTTTAAATTGCAATGAAAATGTAGTTGGGTTGATTAAGAGATATAAAATATTGTTATCTCTGCATACATGATCATATTCCCCCATACTCTCACTTTCCATTCTCCATTCCTTTAATTCCCATGAACATATATCATTTAAAAAATCCATTCTTCTTTCCCCTATTGTATGAAATAAAATAAAAATTTCTATCAATTTGGCATGGGTATCAAACATCAAGAATATATTTTGATCAAAAGAAATAATTTGGAAAAGGAAATATTCCTAGATAGTTTTTCTTTAATAAACTTTGTTTTAGGTGAAGTCATATATTTCGAAAAAATATTGATTGTCCAAGGTCAATTCCCTTCATATTCACATTTTACATAAAGTATTCCTAGTTCCCAAATTTCGTTTTCATTTTAGTCCATATTTTCCCCCCTAATACATAAGAAATTCCAAAGGCCTCTTTTGGAAATAGATAGTGGATATGCTATCAATTAAGTTGATATGGCGTGCATAAGAGTATTATTGGTAGAGATTGAAATATTGGTTAATGGTTGATGTCTGGTGTGTTGTTATTTTTGAACATGTGGCACTCTTTCCTTGCCATCTATATCCACTTTCCATGCACAATAAATCCTCTCATACTCCCAATTACATTGCAATTCCCATGTTCCTAAATAATAATCAGTTGTATGAGGTCACTATTAAATTTGAATGTTTTTGCGATGAAGTAAAGACAAAGTTTCGTCGGCATAGGGTCATTTTTGCGACCAACATGATTTATTTTTTTTCGTCGGAATCCATTTGTCGGTCTAGCGGCCACAAATGGATCTTCGTCGGTCTAGTGACTGGGAAAACAAGCCTATACACAATAGGGAAAATTTCGGCTAGCGACGAATGTTAGTCGGTCGAATGACTAACATTAGTTGTAAGAGTGACCAAGACAACCCTGGCAAACCCAGTCAATAAACCACTCTGAGTCGGTAGAACGATGAATATTAGTTAGTCAAACAACTAATATTAGTCGCAAGAGTGACTAAGACAACCCTAGAAAACTTAGTCAATAAACCACTCTGAGTCAGTAGAACGATGAATATTAGTTGCTAGAGAGACCAAACCCGAAGTTAAACAGGTCAAACGAGTTAGTCGCTAGAGCGACCAATGTTGGTTTTTTTTTTTTTTTTAATTATTCTATTCACACAGGAATAGAGCAAAGCAGCAATAGAAGTCCAATAGATAAATTAAGCTATTGTAGCACACCATGGGTTGATTAATCTATTTGTTTTCGATGAATTATGAAGAATACAACCATATGTCATATTGGGACATGTTCATTATCCATCCTGAAGAAAATGTAGCATCAAAACCATGTATTGAAGACTCGTCACATGCTTTAGAACATGTGCCAACACTAGTAGTTGAAGAATCCATGGATGCTATAGAGCCTATATCAACTATTGCATAAGAAGTAGTAGAGTGTGAAGAAGGATTAGGAGGATATCTCCTCAATAGATTAGGAACTAGAATCAAATATTTCTAGGGCTGCAAAGGAAAAATACCTTAGCCCAAGCTAAGGAGCCATTTGATATTCTAGATTCCCCATAGCAAGAAGATCCTGCCACCCTGTTAGGGGTTCCAATTGTTAAAGGAAAAGAAGAAATCAAC
>JASDQU010204960.1:7756-18714 GCA_032191745.1 Picea mariana
ATCCGAGACCATATCATTTGGTTTAGATTTGGGATACTGCTCAGTTATAGGTAATTAAGCAATGTAAGTTACAAATTGAGATCACATCTAGTTTCATTGATGAGGTAGAGTGAGAAGTGGTTCCACTTGAAATTTGCGAGATGGTTTTGGGAAGTCCATACTTGTATGACATGAAGACCATTTTCTATAGGGAACAAAACAAGTATCATGTTTTCAAGGATGAGATTGAGTTCATTATGAAATATCATCAGATGAAGAAGAATTTGACAGTTGTCACTATAGGGCATGTGAAAATGGTAGTTAATGCTAGTATCCAAGATCCAGGTTTACATCCTATGGTTGAAAGTAAAACATGTCCTTTGGTTTATTTTGTTCATGTTAATAAAGGAAAAAATGTTGATGATTCATTCTCTTTCACATATGTATATTCAGTTTTATTGTTCAGTATTTTACTAATCAATGGAGTATGTCGAGTAGTTGCAACAATTAATGGTGGAGTTTTTTATTTAAGGGAATGGTTAACCTCATCAACAATGTTGTTTCAGTCTTCATCATTGTTTTGATGAGTCAGGTGCTCATTATCCAAGCGAGATGGATGGATGATACGAGACAAGTGAGGTGAAAGTATCCTCACTTCATTTCTAAATAATCTAGCTTTATGCTATAAACATATCTAATATGTTATGACATGTGCATGTATGATGTATACCTTGTACATAATAAAGTCAAATGGTACAGATGTTTGTGGAAAACATGTTTAGATTTTTATTTCTGGGTAAGAAGATAATACTTTTGGCCAGGAATGAAGAAGGATGTTGTTGATTACATTTCCATATGTATGGAATGTCAAAGAGTGAAATCTAAGAATAGACACCCATCAGGTTTACTATAACCATTGTCAATTCCAGAGAAGAAATGAGAAGTGGTAAGCATTGATTTTATTACTAAAGTTACGAGGAAAATAAGGAAATATGAAACAATAATGGTAGTGGTGGATAAATTGAAAAATGTTTCTCATTTTGTTCCTGTAAAAATGATTCGTACAACAATTAATATTGCAGAAATATACATGAGGGAAATTGTTAGGTTGCATCAAATACCTAAGGAGATTGTTTCAGACAAAGTTACAAAGTTTACTTCAAACTTTTGGAGAGGATTATTTAAAGGATTTGGTACACATATGAATTTTAGCAAAGAATATCATCCACAGTGAGATGGGTAGATAGGGAGAGTCAACCAAGTGATTACAGATATGTTGAGAATGTATGTGATGAATAAACTATCTAAGTGGGAAGATTCCTTGCATTGGTTGATTTTTCCTATAATAATGGGTATCAAGATTCATTGAAGATGAGCCCATTTGAATATTTGTATGGTAGAAAAGGAAATACTCTAGTGATTTGGGACAACCTAGTAGATAGAGTAGTACTTGGGCTAGAATTACTAAAGGATATGGAAGACTAGATGATTAAAATTAAGAATAATTTGAAAGAAGCACAAGATAGACATAAGGGTTATGCAGATAAGAACATAACATATAGATAATTTAAAGTGGGAGATCATGTTCTTTTGAAAGTTAATCCAAATAAGAACTCATTAAAGTTGGGAAGTTGGACCAAGCTAACAACCATGTTTTGTGGTCCATTTCCGATATTGGACAAAATAGGACCAATTGCATACATGCTTGCATTTTCTTCTTCCATGAATGTGCATAATGTATTTCATGTCTCTTTATTGAAAACATGAGTGCATTATCCTAACCATGTTATTGATTGGAATTTGATTCAGGTGGAGCTAGAAGGAGACTTTCAGGTCCAACCGGTCTGCATATTGGAAAGGAAAGTCAAGGTGCTTTAAAATCAATCCATGGGTTTGGTAAAGGTTCAATGGACCTGCTATGGTCCTAAAGATGCTACTTGGAAGCATTATGATGTGATGAAAGAAGACTAGCCGTGAATTTTTGAAGACTTTTGAAATTTTGATTTCTCTCTTTTGTATATACATTTATGATAGTGCCAAAATAAGGGGGAGGGAAATTTAATACCCTAGTTTTGAGTCCCTTTTATTAATAATGTATTTTATTTATTTCATGAAAATTCAAAGTGCCTGTAAAGTTAAAAAGGTCGGAGAGACTGGAATTGTAATACTTTGGATATATTAATAAAATACATCGATGGCTCAAAGACCGACAAGGAAAGAGATAGGGGGATATGATTCGATGAGAGGGGGGTAAAGGGGATAAGTATTTCTATTATATTTTATTCACTCATGGTGGAATTAGTTGGGAAAAGTGGCTATATAAACTTATTGGGGAAAGCCATGTGGTGATTTATTTCATGTAATTATATAAACCTTTCTTTTGGGTTGTTTGGGGGTTACTCAATCATTTTTTTGGTCATTCATTTGTTCTTCAATCATTGTTATTTTTTCCTCATTCATTCTTTCTCTTGTTCTAGGAATGTAAAATGAATTATGAGAAGAGAATAGCCATTTATTTTTGGTTGTAACTAATTATCGATTATTCCACGAAGGAATGAATACATGTTTGCATGATAATGATAATGATAACAATTCTGAAAGAATTATCCACAACTGATAATCCTTGTAATTTCCAGCATCGATACTTCTTGACTAGTAGCACTAGATCCTTGGAAAATAAGTGGAACAAATTGAGGGACTGCATTGCATAAAAATGGGTTTATTTATTTGAGTTGTGCAAGCCAAAGGGGAAGAGAGATGGTAAACTAGGATTGTTGTGTGGTTGGGAAAACTATGAGAGATTGATAGTTGGTTGTGTTTGTTAGAGTCAGCCTAGGACCCATCATTGTGGACTCATATCCATGGCTTGGAAGTGACCTACTGTTGAGAGCTAGAAAAACAATGTTTATGGTTGGGTGCACCGTTCAACGTCTGCGACCAATTGGTAAATGTTTATTTGGAAATATAAGTGCTCTCTGTGTTTTTTGTGTAATTTGTATTCCAATGTGTATTATTTATCTCTGATATGTGTTTATAATGTGCCTGCTTTTCATTAATGTTGTGCATGACATGTTATTCATTTCTTGTATGGTTTAACATCTTTCTTGATTATTGCATGTGTTGGTTTCATGCTTCTTTATTAATTAATTGGTATTAGAAATTGAAAATCCATCAAGAAGTTGACTTCTTGATGTAGTTGAACATTATAGATCGATTTCATAGAAACTATTTTGGATTTTTTGTTGACGGGGTACGTCACAATCGTGGGGGATTGATACATTGTTGTTTGTTGTCCAAGGATGTATAAATCGTGGCATCCTTCCTCACATGTATTTAACTATTTTAGCCTCCTGAATGTTCTGGACAATCCTCATTCTTTATCCTTTGTGAGGGAAGTCCCTATACAAGTTATTTCCCTCACATCCCCAACATTGTATATGTTGATTCCTTGGTCGTTTCCCAAACAAATCTACTATCTTGTGCTCATTTTGGGTTGACTATCCTTGTGAATTTGCTTGGGATTTGTTCTTGTAAAACAGTGGCTTAAAACCTTTCTTCCTTTGATCCATATTTCCTTTCATCTCGGCATTCCAAAATTTTTGGAAGACTAACCTCTCTTTTCTATGTTCATAAAGATGCCTTTCTCTTCTTATGGTCTCCTCCAAATTCATGGGGTTATCATAGTGTATCTTTTCACTATATAAATAGGGTAACCCACTCAATTTTTTTTGGATTTTGACCTTTTGATCATTTATGAAGCCCACATAATTCACCAACTCAAAGAACCTATTATCATATTCATCCATCACCATGCTTCCCAAATTGAGTTCAAATAAATATTTCATATTCCTTTCATAGTAATTCTCATAAAAATAT
Source organism: Picea mariana (assembly GCA_032191745.1). NCBI lineage: Eukaryota > Viridiplantae > Streptophyta > Pinopsida > Pinales > Pinaceae > Picea > Picea mariana. Next base: position 11,612 of record JASDQU010204960.1, read on the forward strand.
TTCTCTTGGAAATATCCTTTGAACGGCCTCCGTGAGAATCTCTTCTCATCAAGGTGTTTGGCTTTCTTAAGTTGATCCCACCACATGGTTGTATTTCCATGCAAGTTGTAGGTTAAAATTATTGTTTCTACCCCAGAGGGATAATCATGCAACTGGAAATATGTATTCATTTCCAACAGTCAGGCCTCGACTTCTTCTCCCTTCCTATGCTCACCATAGAAATTTGGTGGCTTGATTTTTCTAAGTTCACCTTGCAAGATATTTTCCCCATGCCTTCTCCTCTGGTTCCTAACATGAGACACACTTGGGATGATTCCTGGCCCTGAACTTGCATGATAATTCCTAGTGTATTTCCCCGAGGAATGATGGAACTTACTCATGATTCTTGATTTCTTTTCATTCCCATGATCATCCTTTTTACTATGGGATATGGATGTTGTCACTTGTTTATCACTAGTTTCTTACTTTGTGCTAGAGTATTTATTGGCTTTCCTTTGCAGCATATTCAGAGTTTGAAGTATATCTTCCTCATCTTTCATAATTTTCTCATTTTCTTCCCTATATCTTTGTACTTATCGCTATAGGTTTCTCATAGTTGCAGGCTATTTCCTTCCTCTTCTTCCATTAGACTATGTCTCATCATTTCCCATGCTGACATGTAGCCCTATGAATTCCTATTCATGACTGTAGGACCCTCGGGCATCCTCCATGACTGTAGTTCTCATAAAGAAACCAAAATTCCCTCTTGTACCCATAAATTCTGTATGAAAATGTGCATGTAAATAAATTTATGTTAGACAAAAATATATACATACACAATTCTAGAAAAGAATGCATACATTTTTTTTTCTCTTTAATTCAATTGGTCATCTTCTTTTGCGTTGAATGTAAATTATACCACCTAGATCAATTTTGTTTTATTGATATATGGATTATCCTCCTCAATACATTTCTTATGACTATTCGTTTTCCCAAAACCGAGTTCCAAGAAGAAAGTTATGGTCTTTCGAAGTTTTAATTGTTTTCTCATTTTCAACCTTGTATTGCTACATGTGTCTTCTTCTTCAATATACATAAAATTTGGTGCCCTAATCCCAAATATGGTTCCATGGATGTCTTTAATTCTCCCTAATATTTTCATAGAATACTCTTGGGCCCCAAACTAACTTCTGAACAAAGAGTTATGCCCTTTGGAAGTAATCTAATACCTAAAATATACCTTGTACTATTTAGGTTATAGCTTCATCATGCAAGCTTTGTTTTTCACTCATAATAGCTTGTTGGAAATATCTTCTCGGGATATTTTATTTGACTTCCTAAAAATTTCATTTAAGGACTCAAAATCACCCCACAATTTTAGGACCTACAAAAACACTATAATTTTTCTGACAGTTTGACTACTTAATTTTGACATAACTATGATATGGCACTCTGGGTCCACATGGAACCTTGAAGTGATGCCACATCAAACCCTTTTCCACCCTAGCCCTACCCTGACATCCTTCATTTTCTTCCTCTATATATTCCCTCTTCTTCCTCCCTTTTACCTTTACATTGACATTTATAATTAATAAACTATTTTTATTTACGAGCCCACCTATACCAACTTCCCACTTGGCACACATATGCATTTGTACAGGAAAAAGGTCCCACCTCATCTATCATACCTCCTCCTGGAACCATTTATTTTGTTGTGGGGATGGGTGGGTCCCATCCCGCACCCTTTTCCTCAGTGCACGAACTTGCATTTTCCAATCGGACAATAGAGATGATCAGGGAAGATCAACGAAAAACAATCCATTTCACATCATCGACATGCTCGAGGGTTAATACCCCCTCCATGGTGTGACACAATAACTTTAATTCACGGATCAGATGGCATATATGATCAAGGAAGATCAATAATGAATGATCAATTTTTCTTCTCCCAGATGCTCAAGGGTTAACACCCCCTCCATCGTGTGACACCATAAAACCTCCATAATACATGGAACATTTCCAATGGTTTCACATCACTGGATACCTTTGGAAAAACCACTTTGTGAGTGATGAGATACCACTTATGGTATCAGTTCATCGCTCTGTTGGTCGCCTCGCTACCGTGGTCTGCCACCATGCCATCGACTACCACTGTCCATCGACTATCACCATGCCACTATCCTACCACCTTGGAATCCCATGTCACCACTACCATGTCACTCACCATGTGGCCTCCACATCATGTTGACGTCATGGTACAAAGAGTTACCCAAATTTTACAAAATTTCAAAATTTTCCAATATTTTTTCAAAAATCATGATTTCAAAATTTATGCCATGCCTGCCATGAAAATTTGAACTTAAGCTTGCTACAACCAATTTTTTCGACGTTTTTCATGTCAATATAACCTCTTCACCCAAAATTCGACACTCCAGTGTTGAATTCTCAATAAATTTCATTGTAGAAATTGGAACTTTTGCCCAATTCCACCCAATCTCACCTTGGTTGCTCTGCAATTTCCAAAATTCAACCAATTATAGGTCCAAACATGTGAATTTAGAGATTAAAATTGGTTATTTTAATCCCTGAGTTCAAATTTCACTAAAATTTCTGGCAAATTCCTAAACTTTCCCTTGGAAACTTTTAACAAAAATAGTGCAAACATTCTCTGCACTTTTAATATGCAATTCCAACTTCTGTGTGATAGTTCTGGCCCATGCAGGATCGGTGCTAAATGTGTGGCTCTGATATAAATATGTAACATCCCCCAACTTAACTGAGGAACATTGCTTATGGAAAATACACATAAATTCGAAATTTTTCTACTAATTAACTTCTTGTAACTTACCAACTACAAATTATACAAAAATTTAACCTTTTTTAAATGCCCATAATTAAATGCATCTACAACATTCTAAATGAATATGAAGGTAGCTAATAAATTATCTTGAGAAGCACATACATCCATTCTCATACATAAGGTAAAAGCACAACCATAAAACTCATAAAAAAACAAAAAAAAAAATAGATAAACACTTATCTTTTTAAAACGTTTGGCAACCAACTACTTAGGAAGGACATTCCACCTAACCATAGGATTGTTGTTCCAAATATCAACGGTAATTAACCCCTGAGTTTGGGCTAGGAATCCACAAAGGAATGGTTCCTCTCACAGTCCACACACAACTTAATATCTCACAACCCACTGGTATTATCCTACAACTATGTCAAATTTCCTCCATCTCTCTTCCTCTTGACTTGCCCAACCCAAGGAATGTACCCCTTCACTGCTCTCATTCCATAGGGTGTCCCATTCATTTATCATGGTCTCCAAGACACATTTAACCATGAATATCTCTACTAGGAACTCAAGGCAACTCGTTGCCAAGAAAAACTACCAACAAACAACAACAAACAGTTGTTGTTACAGTGCAATTCTTGTCATCGCATAGTTTGTAGTTTGGGAAAAGCCCAACCCAAGCAACAAATGTGTGACACAATCAGGGACGCCTATCACTATCACCTTAATATATATGACCCTCATTTTAGTGAAGGACAATTCCAACACAAGGGAGGCCTCTTGGGTGACCTTAGGGGGATTGCAAGGGGAAAAGCAAGGAGCTAGAAGAACACCCCTGTAGGTCAAGGTATAATATGAACTTGAGGCTTGAGGAGAGAATCTTAGGAGTTGGTAAATGGTTTCCAAATTTGTGTACTTTCAAAAGAGTGTTAGACAATCCAAAACAAGATAATAGGTGATGATATAATCCCCAAGACAAGTGGGGAACTAGAAGGAAACCTTGTTGTCCCAAAATTGTAGCAGTAAATAATGATATATCAATAAGATTAAACTAATAACAGCTACAAATCATACCATCGAAGTCAACATATAATATACTTTGATGACAGGTAAGGGTTGTTAATGAGTATTATCGACAACTATTTATGACATCCTAATGGTTGTAGAAAATTTTGATACAACAACAAGTTCTAACCACTTAAATTAGCAATTAAACCACCCAATCAATATCTTATTGACAATAGAACAATTATCACAACTTACAAGTAATATTTAGCAGTAGAAAAGTGGAAAAAGAGTATGAGAGAGTGAGTTTCCTGCAACCCTAATGGTTGTTTCTTAATGTTTGTACAATAAAAAAATCACTTAGTTAATCAAAACACCCTTGGAGGGAAAGAGAGCCAATAACATATAAAATTTAAATCCAACCTTGAAAAATTCAATCTCTTATATTTCACGTTTACCAATGCAACAATATTCAATCTACAATGCAATTAGTGCCTTATCTATTGGGTTAATGGAGTCTCTATATTAGAAAACAACCTAGAAAACAAAGATAATAAAATTATTCTTTGAGAATCAAACCCTTATAAAACCAAAGAAGACATAAAACCTCCAAATTTTCTGGCTTACAAATCCAACTTTAACTACGGTTTGATAATCTTCTAGGGGTGTAAACCCCCTTACTCCCTAGAGAATATAAACCCTAGCGAGGTCTTGCTACAAGGGTGAAAACCCTATTACTCCTTGTATTAAACCTTAAGCCCTTTCAATAAAAGTAGAATTAAATTAATTGATGGAGGTTGTATGCCCTTATACTCCTCCTAGGGTTTGATTTAATAACCTTGAAATTAAGAAGAAACACACAAGATTGCATAAATTTCTTACCTAATCCAAGAGGTAGCATGCAAAACCCTTTCTTCTAAAAGTAATTTCAACAATATTTTCTAGAAGAAGCATCCAAGAGAATTCGATATCCTTTATTCCACTAATAGACAAATGTAGCATCCATAATGACCAAAAAAATAAGAAAGAGTGATTTCCCAAGGGGGAAAAAATTTCATTCCAAGAGAGATTTTCCAAGTGATGAGTTCCAATTTGTGACAAATGGCTTGCCTCATATTTATATGAGGAAACCCAAGTACCAATTTGTCCACCTTACAATTAAATCCATAATTTTAAGCTAAAACCTATGTTACAAAGCTTAATTAGCAAACTGTTTTTCTTTTTTTCCCACATAGGCTACAAAATGAACAAAAATAAATAAAAGATGGGACATTATCCCATAAAACTCTACTCCAAGGTGGCACGTGCGATGGAAAATCCTCCAAATGATAGGACGTCAAGCTAGAAGAGTGCCACATCATCCCCAAATTAAGCAACAGAGTGGGTCTTCAAGCCCACAATATCACCAAATGTGCTAAATATCCCAAACATTGCATAAAAAATGTGACGTCATGACTCCCAAGAGGGATGTTTGGGCCCAAGAGGGTGAGGTCATCCTCTCTTCATGGTTCCAAGCATCGTTCAAGTGTTAAAGTCACCTTTGCAAGTGTAACATTCATCTTCCAAGACCTCTAATGAGTGGCATGCTACATCCAACCAATGGATCTTCTAGCCCCTATGAAGGTCAAAGTGGCTTAGTTCCTTCGTGAATAGCTTTCACCAGGAAAGGTCTTGCAAAGACAAAAAAGTACTCCCTCCAAGGGTCCATAAGTCACATGTATCATGCCAAGTAAGCCACATTTAATAAAAGAACCACCCAAACATGTGCATTAAATCCCCCCTTTTCAAACTAAAAAAATTACTCAAATACCTTATAAACTTTTCCAAATTTATGTATGGGAGGGTTGTCATGGTGCCCTATTGGGTAGGCCAATCCCCAAGTCAATGAGTGTTTCCCAAGAAGACCCTATCTATATCATGTAGTGTATATGAAGTGGATGGGGGTATGAATTTTGGGCATGGGTTCCTTGACATATTAGCCATTCATATTGTCTCATTTATGGGTGACTTTGCCGAGGGTGTGTTGCATCCCTCATTTGCAATGCAACATTTTTCCAAGCCCTTTATTTGCCTTTCATTTTTATGGTTCGAACATCGATTGCTATGTGTAATGGAAAGTAAATAGAACTGCAATTCCACTTGAAGTTAGGAACACATTGAGTGCCATCTTCACTGGAAATTTCAAGACATTCCAAATGCATTCCCCCATCAAGTAGGACATTTATTAATTATTTTTCTTTTAAAGGTCCTTCATTTTTAAGGATAAGTGTGTAATTACTCTCTGTACCTTAGGTCGAGCATATGGAAGGATTAGTTGTGGATTTTTACTTTTTCCAGCTACAACACCTTTGGGCCTTTAGCCCCTTCTTCCCATGAAATGAGGTACAAACCCTTCTCGGGGTCAGTGAACCCAAAAACCCAAAATATGAGGAAATAAAGGGGAAGAGGTTTGAAAAGCGGTAAGCATGAGAGGGATTGGTACAATAACCCTTCAAAGAGACCCCCTAGTAGCAACCAATTTCCCTAGGGTGACCCACTTACTAGGAAACCATGTCAGTCCCCAAGGTGAAATAAGGAAAAAGGTAGAATTTGCAAGGAAACGTTCTATAATCAAGAGAGGATCCTTTGTAACATGCTCAAATCCTTCAATTATTAAGGTGGCACTTACCATGAGACCGAAATTCTTACCTCATGAAGCAAGACTTGTTGTGCTCTATGGACCATGTTGGTTTTCTAACATCCCGCTCTAGCGCACTGAGAAAACTTATTATTTGAGGACACTTTCTCGCAAGTGATCTGGACTTTTCTGATGTTAAAACATTTATACTCGATTATGATGCGTTATGATAGACGACATGATGTTTTACTATTTGATGTAGACAGNTTGAGTGAGGGAGTGTGCTATTGGGTTGATTTATTTACTGTGATATTTCATTTGATTTGATGATATGATGTTGACATTTCTGACATGATTGTTGATGATGCAGGCTGACGATAGCTTGCTGACCAGACTCACATATGGGGTAAAGGGGCCACACACGATTTCTGGAGAGGTTGAGGGAGAGGTGTGGACAGTAGCCATTCCATAGCCTACTAGCACTCCCGTTGTGGCTCGAACTGTAGGTTAATGATTACCTAGTTCGAGAGGATCCACGATGCCGTGAGGGAAGACTGTGACAGTTGCTCACGATGATCCTAAGAAGCACGCAATAAGGCGGGGGTCTTATTCCTTAGAGCCCTTAGTCTCCCACAAGTTCACCTGGTGGAGTGTTGACTCCAGGGGTTATAGATGTCTACCAATCAGTCCAGTCAGCGAGTG
>JASDQU010204960.1:18814-37609 GCA_032191745.1 Picea mariana
TTTTCTCAGCTGGGATTAGAGTGGTAGCTCAGCCTTGGAGGCGAGCTGGGAAGCTAGGCATACCTTCTGGATTTGTGTGGCCCCTTTGCGGCTCGGGGGGATAAGGGGGAAGCAGAGTACCCCTAGCGATTGGCTGGGAGGTACCGGTGTAGTCTCTACGGTTGGCGAGCAGGAGCGACACAGAGCAGGAGTGGCACGGGGCGCAGACATCAATCGAGGCGGTCGGCAAGGCAAAGGTACACTCTTTATTTTATTGAGTATAACGCATTAGAAATTATGCTGGGAACTATATGGTGATTTTAATTGTCTGAAGATTGCAAGGTTTTATATGTGGGGCAGCGAGTTATATATGTGGTAAAATGATTTTAAATTTCTGAGAATTGCCATGACTCATATTGGCCAGTGACTTATATGTGTGGTACAGTGGTTTTCCCTTAATGGTGTGTCTGATCGGGAATTTATTATTTTTCTGGCCTGGCGCTTTCATCTCTTAACGGGTGAAATGTAACTGCCTAATTATTAGTCGCTGTAGAAATTCTTTTCTCTATCCGCGCATCTTTGGTTAATGGCCAAATCTGGCTTGGCCTCCAATCTTACCATACTTGATTGAGCGTGTAAGGGTTTAGCGAAGATCTTTAAGGATTTCTCTTAATCACTTCTGTCTAACTCCTCTTTTTCTCTGTTAAGAATGGCGTCCTTTAAGAGTTTATTCTCTATTACAGCTTTTTATCAATCCTTCCCGGTTTCATACGGTTGACAACTTTGGTTTCAGTCTCTGTACAAGGAAGGGAGATGATGACAGATCAGCCTATCCAAATTACTGTCCAGAGTTTATCTTGATAATGTGGCATCCACCACACGCACATCGATGGGAATCCAGTCCTAAAACTGCCTGCAAATCATTGTATTCTGATGCAGCAGTTGCCAGTCGCTACAGGCTGCTACTCGAATCTTGCCAACGGGTCTTCCCTCCACTGTTGCGTACCATTTCAAACAAAAACACTAATAAATATTAAGAAAATGAAAAATAATGACCCGGTAGGATGAGAATAGTGACCTGTTGAGCTACTGACAGATCGATTCAATATTGATCTGGTTATTACCCCTCCCCTTTGCGAATGGTATATTCATTTTCCCCAAGATGTAACGAATTCCTTTGAGCACGAACCCAGCGATGTATCCCAGTTTCCGAGGTTGTAACCTTGCGCTCCACGAGCCTGTGGTTGCCCTTTATTTTCTAGATTTGAGTCACTGCCACACGAGTGGAGGACAGGGATCTGTTATCCTTAGACAGCGCCACCACCTTAGCAATCACCCAATATGGCCCTTACTGTTCTTCCAGTGTTAGCGTGTTGGATAGCGACACCCTTTTCACCAGTTGTCAGACGCCTTGATTCGTGCCCTTGCATGGGTTGGTGTTGTGGAGTGTCTTACGAGGTTCAGATCTAGTAGTAACTAAAGGGAGAGGAAATTTTGATTTAATTTTCGTGGTAACGTTAACTCGACCCCTGTCTTATGTAGATTACAGTCCGGATTTCATTCTGCTATACGGTTATCCTGTAGGGAATGCTATGTTAGATTTAGGGTTAGCGTTGACATACAAAAGGGTAAGGTAGTTGTAATCTATCGCAGGGTTGAATATAAAGGGAATAGGTTGTTGTGTATGGTAGGGGGTCGTAGTGAGATTGTTAACTTTTACTTTTAGTTTTTTTGTTATGTTACTTAAGTTGAAAGGTCTTTTATAATGCATGGTGTCCTTTTTGGTAACGATAAGGAAGGTTAGGAGGTCATCCATTATAGTTAGATAATTTAATTTAGTCACTTTAGTACCTTTAAATTATCAATTATGACATAATAGTAAACTTGACCTTTTTCTTTCTGAAGGTTAAACATAATCTTTTGTATTTTCGATTGGATTATTTAATGTCAACCTCTTGGATATCAGACCTCTCAATAATATCAAGTTACTGTCAGTCAATTATTAATTTTAAAGTTACACTATATAACATTGTTTTATAATCAAGTCTTCAAGTATTACTATTGAAGTCTTTTTATGCAGAAACGTTTACATGCCCAAAAGAAAAAGAAAAAGATCATTGTAATGAAGTTATTGTAATGAAATGGAGTTAGTGTAATGAATTAATTATAATGTAGGAATTAATTATTTCACATTATTTATAGCATTATGTAGGAATGATGTTATGGTTAGGATTAGGATAATGTTCTGGCAAATTCTTGGTGAAGGATATTGCAGTTTATTTGTTGACCATAAATGAATGTTGGAAATGATAAATTAATTGTAAGGTTAGTGTTAGATAATAGGAAGGTACTTCATTATTATTTGTTGCAAACTTATTATGATAAACCATGCAATATTGATTATGCCTTAGGGAAATGATACTGCAATATAAAACAATTGTATTGATGGTGTTAGCTATTAGGAAATGCTAGTTTTCAATGCGATTAATTGTGGTGGAATGTTAATGCCCAAGTGTATCGACGGTTAAATTATTGTCATATAGTAGTAATGTAAAATGAAATGTTATTAAGATTCATTCACTGGAAGCATACCAGAGGTAAGATAACTGATGTTTGTTGCAACATCATTGACATGAATATAATATGTTGGAACACGATGAAAAGTAAAGTAATGAAATGCTAAGGTAATATAGCGTAATGTTTCACATTTATACTAATATTCAGGGTAAGGTAATATTAACATGTTCAACATTGTGGTGATGATGTTGCAGTTTATGTATTAAGTTTAGCGCATAAATGCAATGTAATTTTTACTAATGCCAGTCATTGTAATATAAAGGTGTTATGGGTATGATTTCATGTTGTTGCTATTATCGTCCTTAATGCTAGTAGTAGCTTGCGCTTGTAATGTATTAAACCAAGTGTAATCAGATTTCATGACTTAATAATGGGGATTTGAGATTTGTTGGGAATTACCTTATGTTTAATGTACTCGTTGATTTATGAAATCTTAATTGGAGTAAGTGGTCGGTAATTAATCACAGTGGAGTCATAGTTGATGCCTTGTCTTAATTTCAGTTGGTCGTTGTCTAGGCCCTTCTGACTTGCGTATCCCGTCGAGGTCGTGGTTGTCCTTTGATTTTGTAGTCCTTGGTTGTCTTGCATTGCATGGTCTGCTGGTGTCGGGCAGGATGTAGACACCTCCATGTAGCCTAGTATATAAGTCTTGTGTGTGATAATTTGTGTAAAGAATCCTGTGCCGTATCAAGAGTCTCGGGCCCTTTAAAGGCAGGGTTTCCACTCTTGCGACACACCTGATGGAGATTACTAGTTTCTGCCTGAGTAGTCGGTCAGGAGCCTATATGACCTTCTCTCTCTCTCCAGAGCAGGGAACTAAGATTAAACGCCTTGCTTTCCTGTGCAGAAAGAGTAAAATCCACTACTATGGATTCTTCCTTCTGTGACCGAACTGTGCATAACCCGGTGTGTCGTTACAGGTTTACGGTTACTTGTTGTGCGCCTTATGGCTATGGTTGTTAATGCTTGCAGTTACTTGTTGTGTGCCTTATGTCTTCTTGTTGTGATCATCGTGGTTGCGTCTTGTTAGTTTTCGGGTGACGACGTAGAGTCAAGTGTGTCTGTTCCCTTTTACACGCGCACACACACCTTAAACAAAAAATAATAATTGCACCTGTTATCAGAGTTGTTGTCATAAAGAGGAGGATGTTACAGGTTTGGAGGATCCTTCTATGTTGTTGATGATCAATTGTAGAGCCTAGTTATTTTTAGGACTCAAACTAAATAAAGATTTTCTAAATGTCAGTTTAGGATTTCTTTTAATGACTTTCTTATACTTGGAATAAACTAGGAATAAATAGCAGCAACATAATAATGATAACAAAAGAAGAAAAATAATGATAACAGCAGCAGAATAATGATAACAACACCAGCAGAATAATGATAACAACAACATAATACATACCTCCACCTACAGGTTGGTTTATCTAGTCCATTTTCTATCTAATCATGTTTTTGTTCTTGCCCTTGTTCTTGCTCAGACTAAATATTAACCTCCTAGCCAGCTAAGAACAACTTCTCTGGATCCCTAGCTCTAGGAATCTTTGCGGTTTCCTGGCCCCCAAGCCCAAAATTCCCAGCAACACTAGTGCCCTGTGAGAGCTTCCCAAAACCACTTCTCAAATTTCCTCCTCCTCTCCCTTTTCGAAAATTCAGAAATCCCCAAACAGAAAATAATAATCCTCCCTTCCAAATCCTCCCCTTCTTCCTTATCCTCCTCTCTCAAATCCCCTGCATTAATTCTCAACCACCTTATCCCCCCATTAATTCTCAAAAACCTTATCCCCCCATTAATTACTTCACCCACCTTTTAATAAAAAAGTAATAAAGACTCATTAATATATTTTAATAATTAATTAAATTAATATTTATCATTCATGATAATTACATAGTTAATTAGGATTGTTACATACACCCACCCTTCAAGAAACTTTGTCCCGAAGTTAGAGTAATTTAAAATACAAGGGTAATGACACATGTTTCATACATCCACATCAAATAAACAACATTATCACTAAGCAAAACAAAACTTATACATACTAATGTACATGCGCAAGAAATGCATGCGTAGATAACACATACAAGGCTCACGCATGTACTAATGACAACAATTATCACACCTATAGTAATTCTTGTATGCGTCCAATCCAATCAACAAGACCATTCATTTTATAAAAGATAGTAAACTATTTAAAATGTTCACAAAATCCCTCAATTATAATAATTTAGCTCAACAACGTTCATTTAGATAATTGTAGTTTTGTTAAGAAATTATAAATATACATATTTACATATTCTCTTTTCAAAAAGGGAAAACAATAAATTCCACTATAAGGAAAAATCCCCATTCACTCTCAACTATTTCTATTCATCCTTCCTCCCTAACTTACTTCTGTCTTCCATCCCTATCCTTCCTCTATTGGACTATCTTGGAGCATCAACTATATTGACCTAACTCCAAATAGAACCCGTAAGAGGAAGTGTCACTCTATTGACCAAGATTCCCCAGCAAGAAACTGACAGTCATCATCACACATCTAGGGGAGAATGAGCTAACATCGTCCTCCCATGACTTTAGGTTTCAAAGGATACATGGTGGGAAATCCCTCCACCCCTCCTAAGAGGACTAGGGTCCACACCCTACCATGGAATATATAGTGGCACTATGTTGCTAGGAATTTTTTCATCATATATTCAGTTTTAGGAAGTTTCACTACCTAAAACTCTGCACTATTCCATATATCATAGCAATGCATTCGAACCAACATAAATTCACATACAAAGATTCATCCCATATTGTTTCTCGGTTAGTGTTCATGACATCCACTTTTATTATCATTATCGTTTGACTATTTTGTAGCCCATTGACCTGCAGATTAGTCTATAACACAAACTCATACATATCTATGCATTATCATCATGTAAATGCATTCAATCATGATCTCAATTTGATATCCACGTACCAACAACTTTAACTTTCAAAATTTTCAAGTTAGAAATAGATTGCACAATATCCCCATAATTCAAATAACGTTAAACATTCATAGAATTGGCATTCTCATAATAGATTGCATAATATCCATCATCATTCAAATAACGTTAAACATTCATAGAATTGACATCCACATAATAGATTGCATAATATACATCATCATTCAAATAATGTTAAACATTCATAGAATTGACATTCACATAATAGATTGCATAATATTCATCATCATTCAAATAACGTTAAACATTCATAGAATTTTCATTCACATAAGTTCATACGTCTTAAAAGTTTAAGTGTATCATTAATAGTTTCACAGTGAACATAAAATAAAGGTGATTAGGCCTCAGGTAATCCTAGTTGTCTAAGTCAAAAGGTGGAATTACATACACCCAACCTTCGAGAAACATATTTCGAGGTGGTCAAAAAAGTGAGGTATGATCTCGCCGTAATGTCTCGGCATCCTCCCAAGTAGTAGATCCTGGACTATACTTGTCCCACTGGATCTTAACTTGGTCTACCAAACGGTTCCTTAGCTATTGGACCCTACGGTCCAATATGTGTAATGGTTCTGCTATGAGGGTTCCCACCTCCGATACCTGTAATTCCTTCCAATTCAGTTTATGAGATTCGTCAGCAACATAATGACGTAGAACATATACATGAAAAACATTATGAGTTCTATGCAAGTGGGGTGGCAATATGAGACGATAGGCAATGGGTCCAATTCTCTCTTGGATTTCAAATGATCCTATAAATCGAGGTGACAACTTTTTCTTCTTCCCGAACCGAATGGTACTCTTATTAGGCCTGATACGAATGAAAACTTGATCTCCCACTTTATAACTTTGGTCAATCCTATGTACATCAGCATAACTTTTCTATCTATCCTGGGCTTCCTTTAGTCTCTGCCTAATCTGAATAACCTATTCCTCCATCTCTTGAATCAATTCTGGCCCAACTGTCACTTGGTATTCTAACCTTTCCCAACTCAACGGTGTTCTTCATGGCCTTCCATACAAAGCTTCGTAGGGTGGAATTCCGATGGAGCTATGGAAACTTTTATTGTAGGCGAACTCTACCAAAGGTAGGTACTTCTCCCAATGGGTTTGATTATCCATAACATACATCCTAAGCATGTCTTCCATAACCTGATTTACTCTCTTAGTTTTCCCATCTATTTTAGGATGATAAGTTGCTCTTAAGTTCAACTGAGTCCCCATTGTTGACTGCAAACTTGTCCAAAACCTAGAGGTAAATCTGGAGTCCCTATCTGAAATGATCTTCTTGGGTGTCCCGTGCAAACGGATGACCTCACTTACAAACACGTGTGCCACATCAATGACATCGTAAGTGTATCTAACCGGAATAAAATGAGCACTCTCGTTCAACTTATAAACTATCACAAGAATTCCATTGTGTCTATGTGATGTGAACAACAGTCCCACAAAAAAAACCATAGAAATGACTTCCCACTTGGACATAGGGACATCATGCGGTTGTAGGAGACCTGTCGGGTGGTGGTGGTTGGCTTTCACTTGTTGACACTCTAGTAACTTGGTGACAAAATGGAATACATCACACTTCATGCCTACCCAGAATAAAATCTTATTCATGTCTGCATACATTTTATTCACACTTGGATGCACACAATAAAGTGCTCTATGGGATTCCTTCAGTATGATGCTTCAAATGTCCCCACCTTCGGGGATGTACATCCTTCATTGATATCTTAATAGTCCATCTTCTTCTAGGCTATCTCCTTCATACCTTGGATCTAATTTCCTCCCACTCTGGAGGGTTGAAGTAACCATTAAATACAAACTATCTCTAAGGATTTTCCCCAACACCTACTCCCTAAGATTGAGTTTTAAGGGTACCAAGGAGAAGATACGTGGTCTCCTACTCAAGGCATCTACGACCACATTTTCCTTTCCCTTGATGTATGAAATTCCAAAATTATACTCACTCATAAACTCACTCCATCACCTCTGCCTGGCATTGAGATCCCTTTGAGTGAAGAGATGTTTTAAACTTTCATGGTCCATTTTGGGTTCAAAATTTCACCCCACTAGATAGTGCCTCCAAAGTTTCATAGCTAGCATTACAACTTCCAATTCCAAATCATGAGTAGCATAAATCTCCTCATGTTGCTTCAACTTCCTCGACGCATACACTATCACTCCTCCATCTTGCATTAGCACGGCCCCCAACCCTTGCTTCGAGGCATCCATGTAGACTGTGAAGTCTTTTTCCATATCTGACACTCGTAGAATTGGTGCACTAGTTATTAACCTCTTAAGGTAGATGAATGCACTATCACATTATTTTTTCCATTCATACCTGACCCCCTTGCACTGCAAAGTGGTGATGGGGATCGCTATTTTCCTTTCCACAAATCTTTGATAATAACATGCTAGCCCCATGAAGCTTCTTACCTCATGAACATTTTTTGGCACTAGACATTCCATAATGGCCTTTACCTTTTGTGGGTCAACAAATATTCCTTCACCAGAAATGATATGACCTAAATAGTGAATTTCTTTCTGGAAGAAAGAATACTTCGACAAATTTCCATACAATTTGTTCTCTCTAAGGTAGGACAACACCACTCGCAAGTGTTCCTCATGTTCTCTTTCATTCTTGGAATAGATGAGGATATCATCTAGAAAAACCTGTACAAAGTGGTCTAAGTGCTTCCAGAATACACCATTCATGAGGCTCATGAATATTGTTGGTGCATTGTTCAAACCAAAACATACTACAATGAACTTGTAATGCTCGAACCAAGTTCGAAATGAATTTTTAGGAATATCGCCTTCCTTAATCCTTAACTGGTGATACCCTGATCGCAAATCAATTTTGAGAACATTGTTGCTCCTTTCATCTTATCAAAGAGATCATCTATATGTGGCATTGGTTACCTATTTTTCACTGTAGCATAGTTCAAGTCCCTATAATATATACATAGTCATAAGGAACCATCCTTCTTCTTCACAAAAATTATTGGTGCACCCCAAGGTGAGACACTAGGCCTTATTATCCCTATGTCGAGTATTTCTTTCAACTACATCTTCAACTCACAAAGTTCTGGCACTATCATCCTATATGGAGTCTTGGAAATGGGCTTTGCACTAGGTTTTATCTCAATGGTAAAATCAAGCTCCCTCTCAGGAGGTAACCCTGGCAACTCTTTCGGAAAAACATCCTTAAACTCTGACAATATTGGGTATTGATCCAACAAGGGTCCTTTCCTTTCATTGAATGATTCCACTGCATATAGTCGACACCCTTGCCTCATGCAATGTTTAACCTTCATGGTTGAGATAAAGTGTAGATACACCTTCCTTCATACACCCTGGATCTCTACTAGCCTTCCTTCATCATCAACACAAAGCACCCTTTTCGCGAAATAATCTACCATAGCTCGATGGGATTCTAACCAATCCATTCCAATGATTAGGTCATACATCCCCAAAGCAGTGATGTATACCTTCAACCTAGTAGTACACACTCCCAACTCTAATAGACAATTATCAACACTAGGTCTTACCACTTGTTTTTCCCCCAAATCCATATCGACTTGTTTAAAGTCATCGTTCTCATAGGCTGCCAGCCCACACTTTTCTAATACAAATGGTGAAATGAAACTATCTATAGCACCAGAATCAAATAAATTTTAACATTGACATAATTTAGTGTACCTGACGACTCCACCACCGTGGATTGATGTTCTTCCTAGCGATTATTAACTGCTTCATAAATATGGTGGCTATTACTTTCTCTTCTCATCGATGCCTTTCCTTCTCTATGCACAAATCCTTCTTGCAACTCTGGGAAGTCATGCTGGTAATGGGGTCCTCCACACCCCCAACACATAACACGAGGTGGAACCTGTGCACTTCCCTATGACGGTCTCTAAAATGAGTTCCTTCCCATGGAGCCCCTGCCCCTACTTGTTTCTCCCTGAGAAAGTCATGGACCTGCCTACATCGTTGGTGATCAGTAGGATGTTGCACTTGCTGCCATTGAAATACGTGTAGCAACTATCCTAGGTGCAACTTTATTACCATAAGGAGGCAGCCTAGAGCTCCCTCCCCTGGAGAAGGTCCTAGGGGCCTTCCCCACAAATCCAAGATGTTATGGAAAGGTTGATCTCATACCTCCATTTAAGCTCATATGTTCCTCTTCATAACATGCATTTTCAACTACTTTCGCTACTGATGATGATTTCCATATCTGTACCATGGCCCTTATCTTAGGGTTTAAGTTATAGAAAAAACGTATTGCCTATCATTGATCAATATCCATGTACGAAACATATTTTACCAACTCCATGAACCTGATCTCATACTCTTCCATGGTCTTGTTTCCCTGAACTAGAGCATGAAATGCTACCACCTGTTGTTCCTCGTAGTAAGCCGACAAATATCTCCTCCATAACCTTTCCTAAAAAAATTCCCATGAGAGGGTGTCTGGGGTAAGGTGCAACTACCTCTCCAGGTTACCCCACCAATTCAAGGCACTGTCTGTCAACTAAAATATTTTTATTTTTTCCTTTGATGTGAAAGCATAGTATCTTAAGGAGAAACATCGTGTCATTCCTTCCAACCATGCCTCTACATGTTCACTCACACAACCCCCAACAAACTCTAGGAGTTTGATCTTCTGTAGTTCTCTAGTGATGTCCCCAGGTGGAGGCCCTCCCTCTGAGTCCCTTGACACTTCAAGGTTACCCACTCCATATGGTGGGGGTTCCACTTTGAAATTTGTTGACTGACGCCCCTTTAAAGTGTCATTAATAGCCTCAAGAGAGCGCAAAAGAGAGCTAATTCAAACGATGGTGGTGGCAGAGCCGGCGTTGAAGGTCCTTGCGACGATGTCCATTGGCCTCGATTTCCCCGAGTCCTAACCATCTTGAATAATTGAATCTGCATCAAACCAAATGCTTGTCAGGGAAGAGTCTAAGGCAGTTCACATTCGCTCAACTTATAATTTTAAACATAGGGTTAGGTGTAAGTTTTTTTTGTACTTGTTTGTAAAGAGACATTACTCTCTTTAGGGTAAGTGGCTAGGTCAAGGTTAAAGCATCTAAGCTTGGTGTCTTCACCTAAGTAAACTACTGACTCTCTCGCCTTGCTAGCTATGTCATCCCTATAACGCACTCGCTAAAGTGCATCAAATACCTTATCTAATGCCTTCTATTATACTTTCTATTATAACATAACTATTCACCCCAACATGCGTCAAACTCTAGCTACTCTACAAGGACCTTTAATCTTTATAATATTAATTATAATATAACATTATTACATTCATTAATCATATATATATCCATAAGTATATTTATATTAATAACATAGGTTACAAACCCATTATTAACAT
Source organism: Picea mariana (assembly GCA_032191745.1). NCBI lineage: Eukaryota > Viridiplantae > Streptophyta > Pinopsida > Pinales > Pinaceae > Picea > Picea mariana. Next base: position 29,745 of record JASDQU010204960.1, read on the forward strand.
TATAACTTTATAATGTTAATTCAATTATTAGGTTAACTAATAAATCATTAAAGTAAATAAATCAATTAAATACTTTAATTAATTAATTAATTACTATAATCAATTAATTTAATTATTAGATTAATCTTATCATCTATCATTAAATTAAAACTCCTAGATACTTATTTATTCACTTACTGTTAATAATAATTATTATTATTTTTATATTTTTTGAAAACATTATTATTAAAATATTTACATAATAATATTAATATTTTCAAATAAAATTACTATTTTCAAATAAAAATATTATTATTTTCAAGTAATCAAATAAAATAAAAAATACAAAAAAAAATAAAGGCCTAATATCTAACAACGCTCGAGACCAAGCTAGCGGCCTTTAAGGCTTCGTGGGTCCTCGCATGAGGCCCACGTGCCCTGTCTCCCACTCTTAGTACCTAAAATGTAAACTCTCACTCATCCATCCCAGTTTCTGTGTTTTCTCTCTAGCGGCTCGTTTTGTTTTTTGGACAAAAGTTTATTTTTTTCTTTCTTGTTGTGGCCTCCCACGCTCCCCCCGTGGGTTCCTCCCTTGGTGTTTTGGTGTGAGACTCAAGCGTTTGGTCTGGTGTAGTATGGTGCGTTATGCACAGAGGGAAACAACCTATGTTGAAGAGTATAGAGCGAGTTTCGAGTTCAATTTCAGAATGCGTAGGGCACTTGGTTACCTGTCTACATGATGTGGTGCAAGGGCATTTAACACACAAGAGAAATGTGGGATGAAAATGGCCAAACTGTTGCAGTATCACAAGGTTTTTGCATCCTTTCACAGGTGTATGAGGTTTGCAATTTGAAAACAAGCCGAACTTGGCAGTCCCACAAGGCAAAGGTGCCAACTCAGCAATATAGGGTTCAGGTTCAAGTCGAGTTAGGGGTTCTAGAGATGGTTGCAGGTTGGATCCATTCTTGGTGGAGCCAATTGCCTCGATTTCAGATGTTTTGTGTTGTGTTGCAGGTGCTTAGCTTAGTTCTTTATGGGTGATGCTCGGTTTTAGTTGTTTTCTTGTGGTTTCTCGTGGTCTCTCCCTTGGCCATGGGATTTCTCGCGGGCTCTCCTCCTTTGTGTGGAGAAGGATAGTGAAAAGAAAATCTCCCCTTATGGGATCCTCTCGGCATGGTGTTGGTTTCTCCCTTGGTCATGGCTTAGAGATTGGGTTGTCGCTTGGGTTTTGAATAATAAAACCCTCGACCTGTGGAAAGATCTTGATACTTTCCTTGACACTATTGCTTGTAATCGGGTGCATACTCTTCCCTAACCCTGGACTCTCGAGTGCTTGATACTTGGACTTGACTTGAGCGCTTTGGACACTTGGGTGAATTTGACTTAGAAATTCACCGCTTGGGGTTTGTCGTGTAGTGCATGGCATTTTCACCCCTTATGAGCTCCCTCCTTGGTGCTCTCGACTTGGACTCGGATTTGTATGCGACTTGAGTTACGGTAATGGATTTACTTAGAAATAGATCTCCCTTGCATGCTCCTCCATTGACGGCTTTGGCACTAGGATTGTATGATCTGTGTAAGATTATGAGTTGTTCCCTGGTGGATATTTGGTTGACTTCGATGGTATATGTGGACGATTTGGGGATTAGAATTCAAGCCTAATATTAGGATTCAAGCCCTCCCTATGTTGGCACTTGAGTTGTTGTTGTGTGTGTTGTGCACTGCCCCTTCATTGGCTCTCCTCCTCGTGGTTTGTCACTTGGTGGCTTTATGTGCTACCTTGGTGTCAACCTTTAGTGGATGACTTAGGTATTGGCTAAAGAAACCCAATATTTTTATTTTTTTTTCCTTATATATATATATATATATAACCAGTGTTAAAATTTGTTGTTGTTTTTTTGTGCTTGGCTTGCAGGTTGCATGGAGCTGGAGCTTGGAGCTTGAGCTTGGCCCTTGGGCCGAGATTTATATATACTTTTTTTTTTTACACTCCTAGTTCATGAAATGTTCATAAACATTTCATGGTTATTTCTGGTTATTTACTAGTTGTGATTAAAGGGTTTCAGGGTTGCATATCCATGTTTTTCTGAGTTGTTTATAGAACAAAAAGCATAATCTTTCAATTATAAGGATGGGTAAGCCCTAGGTTTCAATTTTGAAACCTAGCTCTGATACCATATGTAGAGCCTCGTTATTTTCAGGACTCAAACTAAATAAAGATTTTCTAAATTTCAGTTTAGGATTTATTTTAATCACTTTCTTATACTTGGAATAAACCAGGAATAAACAGCAGCAGCAGAATAATGATAACAACAGCAACAAAATAATGATAACAATAGCAGAATAATGATAATAGCAGCATCATAATAATGATAACAACAACATAATAGATACCTCCACCTGTAGGTTGGTTTATCTAGTCCATTTTTTGTTTGGTCCTCTTCTTGTTATTGCCCTTGTTCTTGCCCAGACTGAATATTAACCTCCCAGCCAGCTAGGAACAACCTCTCTAACTCCCTAGCTCCAAGAATCCTTGCAGTTTCCTGGCCCTCGAGGCCGAAATTCCCAGCAACACTAGTGCCCTATGACAACTTCCCAAAACCACTCCTCAAATTTCCTCCTCCTCTCCCTTTTTGCAAATTCAAAAATCTCCAATCAGAAAATAATAATCCTCCCTTCCAAGTCCTCCCCTTCTTCCTTATCCTCCTCTCTCAAATCCCCCTCATTAATTCTCAACAACCTTATCCCCTCATTAATTCTCAACAACCTTATCCCACCATTAATTACTTCACCCACCTTTTAATAAAAAAAATTATAAAGACTCATTAATATTTTTAATAATTAATTAAATTAATATTTATCATTCATGATAATCACATAGTTAATTAGGGTTGTTACATGAATCGTGATGTGTGGTGGAGAGACAAGGCTCTGTCTACTCAAATGCGGGCTCAATTGGTCATCTAGCTCTCAAAACTCCATGTCTTCTACCTACGAGCCTCAAGACATCATCTCCTTAGTTACCCCTAGGCTAGGCGATAACAACTCCCATGAGAGTTCACTCTTCAAGCCTGACAACCTAGCTCTTTATTCTTTAGCTCCAAAACGGTCCAAAACCGCTCTAACATGCTCCATATTTCATAGCCTTGTTGCTCTAGCACCAGTGCTCTTCTTCCTTTTTCTTTGCTTGTTGTTCATGTAAAAATGAATATGAAAAATTGTGTGTTCTCCCCATACAAATTTCCTCTATTTTCCTAAGATAGTTGACTAGTCACTCTGCCCAATGTTGATTGTACTTCATCCCCAGGCTCCCTAATAACTATGGGATGTGACTCTCACACCCACTCTCTTACATGAGTTTAATTATTAACTCTCATACACTCAAACATAAATATAAGTTATCTCCAATGATAATAAAATTCAGGAAAGTGGGTTGAATTAATACCCATAAATCATTTCCCTCTTGGACCCCTCTTAGAAACTCCCTTCTCTTGTGGAAAAATCAGCCCTCATCTCTATCTGTATCACACAATAGTCGGCATCACATTTTATTTATTAAAATTCAGAAAATACATTTCACATATTACATCTACATTATGCATTAATTAAGCTTGGGATTATAGTGGCGATCTTACAAACAATAGTTAATTAATCTGGGTTTATAATTAATAGTTTAAGGACTTAAGCTAAGTAATCACATGCCCACATCTCTTTTAAGTTTTTCTTTGTTTCCAACAGGTAGTATTTTCCTATTATAATTGAATTCGATCAAAATTCACACATGATCTTGGCTTACAACCATCTTCTCATTACATTTACATTCATATTCTCTAATAAAAAATAAGATATTACAACTCAACTCTACATGATATGTTACATAGTGTAACTCATTTTTGAACACCTTCTACCCTCCATGTTAAATATTCCATTTTTTATTTATTTTTTATAATGATGAAAATCCTACCCTCCATATTAAATATTTCAATTTCATTTTTATTATTTTTCATTATTACCATGGAAATCTTACCCTCCATGTTAAATACTCCAATACACCTCTTACCCTCCATGTTAAATACTCGAATACACCTCACTCTTTGAGTAGTTAGAACATAAAATCAAAAAATATAATAGAAACAAGTCAAGCAAATGCATCAAACCAAACTAATGGTATAGTAAGAAGAATTTTTCGACAAGAAAACGATAAGATATCGACCAACCTTTCTCTTAAATATTCCAATTTTGTTTTATTATGACAATGGAAATCCTACCCTCCATATTAAATATTCCAATACAACTTGATTTTTTTGAGTAGTTAAAACATAAAATCAAATAATAATAATGATATATTCCAATTTTGTTTTATTATGACAACGGAAATCCTACCCTCCATATTAAATATTCCAAATACAACTTAATTTTTTTGAGTAGTTAAAACATAAAATCAAATAATAATAATAACCACTCACAATCAAATACATCAAACCATCTCCTACCTAACCAACCCTACAAAAACCACCAATGCATCAAACCATACCCTAGCTAACCCACCCTACCAAAACCAATGGAATTATAGTAAGAAGAAATTCTCCACATGAAAACGATAAGATATCCACCAGACTTTCCGGTTCCACGTCGATATCCGTTAGTATTCATGTTATTCATTAAGCGTATCTCTATATTTTCTTGAAGGCTCGTTTTTTTCTTACAATCGACATGAGCGTAATTCAGAGAATTTTTTCACCAACTGGTGCAGATTATTGCATAGAGATTTTATATTTTTATTAAAAGATATGGAATTTGAGGTACAGAGGATGGTGAGGGTCATTCACTCATGATGGAGTGACTTCATACATTTCTCAGAAAAGTAAGAACTTTTTTTTTTTTATGCACAAGTCTAGATTCCTTGGTTAACTGATGATGAGTTGAGGAATAACATGTAAGCCATAAATGGTATGTATAATACTTTAATTTTGTGGTCATTAAGAACTTCGAAGTTTACCCCAATAAAACCCAAAGTTTCAGTACAATATGTCGAAGTGCTAAAACCTTTATTTCATTTTTTAAGCAAATGAGGTGATATTTTATGAAAAAATGGAATATCTTAATTTCTTTGTTAAAAGAATTCTTGTATTAACATATGGCAGTGATGCTCTATGATCACTTTTTCATCTTTCCCTTTTTTCAAATTCTATGACCACTTTTGAATCTTTCATTTTTTTCAAATTCTATTCCAATTTAATTAATATGGTAAGAAATTTAGGGGTGAAACCATGGCAGCTCTTTTTGTTTCAGGACTTGATTAAGTTACAAACAATAAAGTTTATGCATTCTTGCTTGTTCTTTTTTGGTCAAGAAAAATGAATGTTAGAATATTATTAAGAAAAGTTGATGTTAGAATATTATTAGTGATTAGAAATTTACTGATATTCATTAAGGTAATGTTTGGGAAATCTCCTCTTTAGGTAGTAAACTAGCGGACAAGAAAAAAAAAGACTAGTTTCTTTTCTAAAATCTCATTCTTCTATGTCAAACAAGATTTAAAAAATAATCTCTTTATTATATCTCCGCTCTCATTTCCTGCCGAAAATAATCTGGATCAATCATACTCATATGTAATAGAGTTTTTATAAATAATTTAATGTATAAGTTAAACAAAACATTTAGATATTTTCATATGAAGGTTTTTTTATAATTTATAATTTTTGTCATTTATATTTTTATTATTTTAGATAATAAAATCATTTTAAATTTAACATATTTTTGTAAAAAAATTATTTTACTGATTTGGGTCTTCTTTTATGGGCCAGCCAGCTTGCATGGTTCTTTAAATCATCCTGATCATAAAAGCGATAATGCACCGTTCTTTGGATTATAAGTTATTGGTCGTAAGCATAAAAAACGACATTGCACATTCTTTGGATTATAAGTTATTAGTCGTTTATTAATTGCACATCTTCTTTTAGTGGATTAGGATAGGGCATTGATGTGTTGGGATCACTTTTAAATTTGGGTATCTTTCCACATTTCTTTTGTATAGTGAAATTTAATATTTATTTATTTATTATTTATAATAAATTTAAAGATAAAAGTAATATTAATTTTTAAAAATTAAAAAATATTTGTATTTTTATTTATAAAATATTTTAAAATTTTTTGTTTTTTACTATTGTTAATTTTTTTACTATTTATTATTTATAATAAATTTAATCAATAAAAATTATATTATATTTAAAAAATTTAAAAATATTGATATTATAAGTATTTTCATTTATAAAATATTTTTTATTTTTTAATTTTTCACTTTCTCACTTTTAATAAAAGTCGAAATGGAAAGATAGAAAAACTAGGTTTATTATAATATTTATATTTATAACTTGTTTTTAATTTTAACGGCGATATATACAAATTTCATACTTTAACTGTTATTTATAAAAATTTCATATATTGTTATATCTTATAATGAAACTTTATTCTATATTAATATACTAACTTATTTTTTATTTTTATTTATAAGGTTTAATTTATTTTTTATTTTTAATAAATATAAATGAATAGAAAGATGACAAGTTAGCAATACTCTAGGAGGAATTAAAAAAAAAAATTACAAATTGAAATAATTAGTCTTATAAAAGCAAAAAGGTTGGGAAATATAATTGAACATTTAGATAGGTTGATTTGAGTTATGGTAAGCTCTAATGCCCATAAATATGACATACTTAGTAAAACTCCGAGCTTAAAAGGGTCTGAAATATTTATAAATGAAAACCTCATTCTAGAAGATCAAGCTAAATTAAGGAAGGAGGTTCAAAAGATGAAGGAAGCGAGAAAGGAAGGAAAATGGACAACAATTAGGAACCGAAAAGATATTGTTAGGGATAGAGGCCAAAAGGATAACAATAAATAGCAATTTGAGACACTTCGCATCCTGTCTTGGAACTATCGAGACTTTCCTTGGAACAAATGGCCTCTATTAAGTTGGATCTTAAGTGAAATTGATAAATTATATATTTGGTTGAAACTTAGGAGCATGAGAAATATAAGGTCCATAACATAAACAAATTTACATTGTAGTCAACGTGGAATAAGAAATCCTCTCGTAGAGGGGTTGGAGGCATAGCTTGTCACATAAGGATAAACATTTCCCCTCACTTTCATCTTCATAAAAAAGACCCTCTCAATCAATTCATTTGGGTGGATATTTTAGATATCAATGCTAAGAAGATGTATATAGCAATTTGTTATTTTGTGCCTATTAATTCTACCTTTTTTACAAAAACAATCTAGATAAAAATTGTCCCTATAAAATATTAGAACAAGATATTTACAGTCTGAGAAATGAGGGTATAATCCTCCTGCTAGGAGACTTTATGTTGGTTGTGGAGCCTGATTATCTTCCTGATTCAGAGGTCCTTGCTTTCAGCCATGTTTATACCCCATGAAGTATTTACACCCCAGAAGTATGTACACTCTTCCACGTGGGGGAGTGCAGAGGGGGGGTAGCCCCTTTGCGGGGTCTGGGGGGTCCATCCCCCCGGCTGGCGGGTCTGGGGGCAAGCGGGCCCCCAGCGGGGGTTTGGGGGCAGCGTCCCCCGATGGGGGTTCAGGGGTGAAGCCCCCGAAGCAAAAATTGCCTTGTAAAAGTATATTGTAATTTCATTGTAAATCTGGGCCGTTCATTATAAGGTCGCAGATCTAACGGTAGAGATTATGTTAGGGTTTTTTGCCCTAGAAGGCAACCCTCTTTTATGAGGGAAATGTATTACGGCTATGGATTGATGGGAATATTGTATTCTGAGAGAGGAGACTGTGAGAGAAAGAAGAGGAAGTTACAGCAGGTTTTGTTGTAGGTTGTATCCCTTCATTTGCTGGATAATAATCAAGGAAG
>JASDQU010204964.1:2927-18779 GCA_032191745.1 Picea mariana
TGACTAAAGTGAGGGTGAGTGAAGAGACATCAAATCTCAGCCACTCATCTAATCTAATCTCAACCGTTAGATTAGAAAACCCCTCACCTTCCCTCATGAGGTCGATTAGGGCAAGAGGGCGCACCCATTGTGGGTTGTTGTTGCATTCTTGTTGAGAGAGCAAGAGAGAGGTCGATCTGGAGAAGAGAGACAGCATTTGCTGAAGGAGAGCACGCATCCCAAGGCAAAGAGCAGGCACGGTTTTCAAGGCAGCAGACAGCAAGGAAGAACAGGCCGTACTGTACGGATTTCTGGAGGACGTACAACATTAAATGTGCACAGAAATTGAGGAGGACAGCAGCTGCAGTTTCTAAGAGTATTGGCACGCTTTTCAAGGCTGCCGTACAGCATTTAATTGGCACAGAAATCGAGGAAGGAGCTGGGCACGTTTTTCTGGGCAGAGAAAATCTGTACAGTCCGTACAAACATGCAGATAAGTAAAGGGGCCGTACTGTCATAAATTCTGGGTGCATTTTTCTGAGTATTGGCACGTTTTTTCAAGGCATTTATACTGCTGGGTTTTCCGTACAGTCTTGGCAGATTTTGGGCACAAATTTCGAGGACAGTCCGTACAACATTTATTGCTGGGACAGCCGTACAGTGTACGAATTTCTTGGACAGAAATTGAGAAGCTTTTCCGGACAGTTCTGAAGGCGTCTTTGCTGAGCAAGAAGACTGAGATAAGTTTGTGTTTTAATTTTTGAAGATGAATATGCTGTAAAAGAATTTCTCAGAAGCCCATAAATAATAAAAAGCCCTCTCTCACTGGTTTTCCCCTTGTGGATTTTTCCAGGGTCGAAGTTAGACCAAAATTCTTTGTCTATAAATTATCTGAGTTTTGCATGCTGCTGATATTTTATTTCTGCGTTGAAAACGATGTTCAGAATCCTCATGTTTCAGTTCTGAAGTTTATTTTCTGCTAAGTTTTTATATGCTGAAACTGTGCTGAAACTGGGTTTGGGCATTTAACTTTGGTTGAAAAATCAGCGAGACTGAAACTGGGTTTGGGTCTGAAAAATTAACACAAACTTAGGTAAATTCCTCCATTCTATACACACTTTTTGTCTCCAGACTTCATATTTCTACAACCCTCAAAACTCTTGTTATCCAATTAATTTTGGCACCAATCCTTGTTGTTCTGTTCTGATGGTAAGAATAGTTCCTCATCAAGAAGAAAAATTCCTCCAGAGATTCTTAGAAATCTATATAGGGAGAATGCTGGACACTGGCAGGCGGGCGTGGGTCTTGAATTCCAAATTGAGTGGGCTTGCCAAAGCGTATGGCAGACTCTTGGTTGATTCCAGATATAAGGAAGCCCTAGTAAACTTATATAGAAATTGCAGGTTGACTGTACGTCTAGACTCCAATCTTAATTAGAATGTATATAAAATCCATGCCTAGTTCAGAATATTCATCATTTTGAGAGTTGTTTTTAAGAAAACACTAGTTCAACTGTAGAAGCATTACATTGAAGCCCATTATTAAAGATCCTCACAAATACATTACTGTATTGCGACCAATATTATGTAAAGTGTAGCACATTATATAAAAGGATCACAGATACTAAGCTGGTCTAAGCCTTGGTCCACCTCCAGCTCCTTTGGACACCTTGGGGCATTGCCTTGCTCTACCATTCCAATTGCAGTCTGGAATTGTTTTGGATCACTTTTTTTGTCCCCAAGTTTGTCCATAAATGTAATTCATGGAGCATACATAATTTTCTTGATGGAAACTCGTGAGACCAAGGAGAAATCACTAACCCAAGATTACAGGATATTCTTAGGTTTTAGTGTATAGACCAGAGCTTTGGCATGGAACCAAAGGATGAAGTGTCATTGCTTGTTTTTCCAAGGAACAATCGAGCTGCTCCATTTGCTTGGAAGGATCTGCCATGTTCACCATATTCTTGTGGAAATCTTTGGGAAGGGAAACCCCTCTAATGAAACTCTTTATTGTGTGGATGAAGACTCCCACCTGCTTATTCTCCATATGCCATCTCTGTGGATGGAGACTCCTACATGGACTTACAAATGGAGGTGATGAACTTCTCTTCTTTGGGTGAAGTCCTTCTAGGCGACTTGAACACACAAGTCAGCTGCAGTCTGCCTGTCATGGCATTTATTCGAAAAATTTGATTTTGTACGAGTCTATCCATCAGGTGAATGGTTTGCATAGGAGATGAACAAATTCTACAATTACTTCGTATGATAGGCATCTGAAGAAGCTAATATAATGAGTTGGTGATCCTCAATGGCATCGGGCAGTTCACTCATTTTGGTGGGCAGACATGTTTTCCTTTTGCTGAAGGTATTCGTGTGGATGATTACATTTTGAGTCTTGACTAATGGCTCTATTCTGAACATTCTTGATCTCCAAGTGTCCACTACCCCCCCACTCTTCACTCATCACACTGTGATCTCTTTTTGGATTGCTATGTTCCAATCTCGTTTTGGAAGCTGACTCCTTACCCATGTCTGTCAATTTCCATTCTTTTCGACTACTCATATGATGAGATTTATTGACCCAACCTTAAAACCAAACTTCTGAACGTATATGAAACCCAAAATCACACGGAAGGAGCTCATTCTTTCTTATAGGCTATTTGGTCAACGACCATAGATACATTCTCCCATTCTATACACACTTCTTGTCCCCAGACTTCACATTTCTACAACCCTCGAAACTCTTGGTATGATATAGATTACAAAAACCTCCATAGATTAGCCAAATATATTTTCACTTACAGAACCTTGAAAGCTAGGCTAGCCCAAAGTGTTTATTGGATGCAGCATGCAATGCAAGTGCAAAGCAAAAAAAGAAGAGTAATAAGGTGCCAAAGCTGGGTGCAACCCATGCTATTTCAGTGTGTAAAAATGGTTTCCAAGCAGGAGTGCTTAGTACAGTGTGTCACTGCAGGTTACAACGGGTCCTATGCATAAATAAAACAGATGACCAGTAAAATGGGGTGCTGACAGAGTGCCAACAGAATTCAGTAGGCAATGACAATTTTGTCCACAGTTGTGCCCTACCTAATCAATCGACAGGCTTGCATGCCTCTTTAGACAGTCTGCTCTTCAAGGAAGTTACTCTTAAAAATTCATTTGCAGTTACTATTTTGTTCTTTTCTAGATCTCTTGTAGATGCTTTAGCATTCCCAATGGTTCACTCATCTTTGTACCGTTTATGGTCCTATTGGCCAATTTTGGCTGCTACTGGGCATCAATATTCGAAAAATTTATTCGAATATTGATTTTGTACAAGTCTATCCATCAGGTGAATGGTTTGCATAGGAGATGAACAAATTCTACAATTACTTTGTATGATAGGCATCTGAACAAGCTAATATAATGAGTTGGTGATCCTCAATGGCATCGGGCAGTTCACTCATTTTGGTGGGCAGACATGTTTTCCTTTTGCTGAAGGTATTCGTGTGGATGATTACATTTTGAGTCTTGACTAATGGCTCTATTCTGAACATTCTTGATCTCCAAGTGTCCACTACCCCCCCACCCTTCACTGATCACACTGTGATCTCTTTTTGGATTGCTATGTTCCAATCTCGTTTTGGAAGCTGACTCCTTACCCATGTCTGTCAATTTCCATTCTTTTCGACTACTCATATGATGAGATTTATTGACCCAACCTTAAAACCAAACTTCTGAATGTATATGAAACCCAAAATCACATGGAAGGAGCTCATTCTTTCTTATAGGCTATTTGGTCAACGACCATAGATACATTCTCCCATTCTATACACACTTCTTGTCCCCAGACTTCACATTTCTACAACCCTCGAAACTCTTGGTATGATATAAATTACAAAAACCTCCATAGATTAGCCAAATATATTTTCACTTACAGAACCTTGAAAGCTAAGCTAGCCCAAAGTGTTTATTGGATGCAGCATGCAATGCAAGTGCAAAGCAAAAAATGAAGAGTAATAAGGTGCCAAAGCTGGGTGCAACCCATGCTATTTCAGTGTGTAAAAATGGTTTCCAAGCAGGAGTGGTTAGTACAGTGTGTCACCGCAGGTTACAACGGGTCCTATGCATAAATAAAACAGATGACCAGTAAAATGGGGTGCCGACAGAGTGCCAACAGAATTCAGTAGGCAATGACAATTTTGTCCACAGTTGTGCCCTACCTAATCAATCGACAGGCTTGCATGCCTCTTTGGACAGTCTGCTCTCCAAGGAAGTTACTCTTAAAAATTCATTTGCAGTTACTATTTTGTTCTTTTCTAGATCTCTTGTAGATGCTTTAGCATTCCCAATGGTTCACTCATCTTTGTACCGTTTATGGTCCTATTGGCCAATTTTGGCTGCTACTGGGCATCAATATTTTGATTAGATTAAATTAAATTAGGGGAATTCTAGATTCCCAATCCATAGAGATGAATTCCCTTGAAATCAATTATTCCTGTTTGCAACGTTAGAAGTTTATGCAAGCATTTATCAGAGCATTTTTACTAGATAATCACTTCAAATTGATTGAGAATCTAAAGGGTAAGATTAAAAAAATGTCAACCACCTTTGAAACAAATTCGTAGATGAGAGGTTTTTTTGTGACCTTCTCTTTGAGCTGCACCCTTGGATCTTTGTTGAACTTACAAATCCACCAATTTTAATTTTTGTTATTCCTTCCATAACTATATGCCTTAAACAAATTTCAAACTCACTGCTTTTATGACAGTCATGAAAGGCCAACTCCAGTGCACTTACTGAACTCCCAATTCTTTAACCAACCTTTTCCTTGACGAACAGTTCTTGAAGTCTATCTGACTAGAGTAATTACTCGCTTATTTGTGCAGAAGATCTATTTCTGACCCCATTATTTTCTTTTGGTTTTCAAGAAGAGTGTGGTTGGCTTGCTAGAACAGTCTTACTGTTGATTGACCAAGAACTAGTTTTCTGGCAGGCAACCAGAAAAAATAACAAGGCCCTCTTAACCTTCCAAGTCTCTGTTTAGTGAAAACTTGATTATTATTTTGATTTATTTTTGTTCTATGACAAACTTAGAAAATTGGAGATTGCAATGATTTGGCCCCTCAGCTGTTCTTTTTCATAATGTTAGAGGTTGTTTTTTGTCCTTCAGGTGTTTAAGCCTGGGACAAACATAACTCCTCCAGTTTCACATATGTGAAAATTTCAATTTGTTAATAAAGAAGTCGTAACTCCTCACTATTGAGTGAAACTACTTTTGTTACGTAGTGTGGGCTTGTAATAATTTAATGTTTATCATTAAATGATTTTCCTTTCCCTGATTACATTAGTGTCTTTAGAAATTTCTAGTGTTCAAGTTGCCTACTGATGTAAGATGTTTTGGAAATTTGGATTTATTGCATCAGGGTTTTCTTGCTTCATAGTAATTGCTCCTAAAAAATTCTTGATCTTGGATCCATGTAGATTTCATGTGCACATTTATTTGTTATTTATTAACATGTATGATCCATTGTCTTGAACCTTACTATTTGAAATCCTCCAAGGCATTATTTCTTTAGCTTCCCTCATTCCATCATTTGCAATCATTTGTTCAATATCTAGTAGAGCTTTTGTATTGGGTTTCTCTCTCTATGGCAGTTTCTTTTCCATGATTCTTGGAGGGATAGCAAAATGTTTCTTTCATTTATTTCATGATTCAGTGAATTATAAAATTATAAAATTGGTTGATCCATGTGACAATCGTTGTGCCTAGATCAACTCCTACCCAAATTATTCAGTCTTACTTAAATGTGGATTTATAGGACACTATTGTTAAAATTTTAGCTAAGATCAAATTCTGTAGACAAAAGGTTACAGTTGACAAATAAATATGGCAAATATGGAAAGGAAAAAATTAATGCCAAATCCCAAACCTTCTAACGAGGAGGATTCAGGAGCGCGATTCAGGAGCGGGAGACATTGACCTCACCGACTTCACCTTCAAATTTTCCTCTCTTGGCTCGTATTGAGTTGTCCAACTCCCACCATGGACACTCCCACTTTGTATCACCGCACATATGATACTGCTATATACACTTTTTCCTTGGTTGTAACTAGACCTAGGGTTTCTTTCTTTATGATATTCTCAACATTATCTAGGAGATGCTTTTGCACTCCCACAGTGTACCCACACTTGTATTCTTCAGTCCCATTGACCTACTTTTGTGGTCATTTGTTGGACATTAATAAAATTATCTTATCTTATCTCTTGGGTCGCTAGGGTTTCTTGGTCTTTTTGGAGAATCTTGGAGGTCTAGGGTTAGGGTTTATGCCTTGGAGATTGGAAATTAGGGTTTTGTGATAAAGCCCTAGGCTGAAATCATGAAGAAGAGGAGAGGACGTCTTGCTTTGGAGGATGCATTGGAGTGATTCTTGCATATTGGATCTTCTTGGTTGCTGGGGTTTTGTTGATTTTCCCTAGCTAAGGTTTGGAGAGCTGGGAGGATTTGTACTAGCCTTGAGAGAAGGCTATGGTATGCAGATGTACTTCATCTTGAGCACATTAATGAAGTTTCCAGTTATCCAAAACTTGTGCAATTCCCAGATTTACTTTTCAGATATATATGCTCTTTATGCATTGTTATTTACAGCCACATGTCTTGTTGATTTGACAGAAGTAAAAGGACAATTGTTAAGTGATTTGACATCTAAGTGAAGAATATAAGGGGCCGACTTTACTGCTGTCATACTACTGTAAAAGAGTATTTTCAGATCTGATTATTTGAGGCTGATAAGTTGCCCTAAAATGGCTGAAACCTATCCCTTTGGTTTGGTATATTTTCTCCTTGAATTGCCAGGAAGTTTGGGTTGTTTGGAAGTGAAACATTTTATTGTTTTCGTTGATGTTTTGTACCTTATTCTACAGAAGCCCTAAGGCTGAAATTCACAGGGCTAAAATACGAGAAATCTTCTAGGTTGAAGGTGAAATTTCTGTTTTGCATTGAATTTTGAATTCCGAGAAATTTCCATAGTAAGTACTGTTATCTATCAAAGTTGCACTAGGATGGACTTCCAGAGAGCCGCCAAAGTTTGAACATTATTGTTCAAAATTTAGAGTTAAGAAGTTCAGCCGGTCATAAAGACCAACCTTTTTCCCTTTTTTTACATTTCCATAAAAAATTGTAATAAGAGATGTTGCATGATGAACTTGTAAAAGGTCTTAGCCACCTTAAGTCCTAAGCGTGAGTTATACTCTGGAGTGTTTTTTTTACTTACTAATTATATTTTGCCGTTTTCAGCCAATTTATCATTTATGAGTTTTTTCACTCAATTCCTCCAGAGGTGGAGTATATGCTCATGGTTAGGCTTGAGCATGGATCTAAGCCTAGTGTCTAATGTATATTACCATGCTAAACATACTCCTAGAGTCTTATGGAAATGTACCAAGTACTCCTTAAGATTTTTTATTTTTTTCAGTTAATTAAAAATTTGCCAGAATTTGACAATTTTTAATTAAAAAATAAAGATGTATTAAAAAAGTGGTACTAGGGGACTTAATATGCCATGGGGGTGCTCATTTTTGGACCTAGAGCACCCATATTACCTAAGTACCCACTTAGTTGAGCAAAAATAATGATTTTAATCACTCAAAAATTAAATTTGCTCAAAAAACCCAAAAAAGTAAAAAAAAATAAAAAATTAGCAAATGCCCAAATCAAGGAAACATGTGGGGACATGTTTTGAGCAAATAAAGCCTCAAAAGGCAAGGTGGCAATCAAAGGAGACAAAATCGATTTGATTGAGGATGATTGAGTGAGGTGTTATCAAGTTTTGAGCATGTGCTCATTGGGAAGTGCGCCCTTCTTGGAGAGGTGGCGCATCCTTGAGTGGGCAGCCCATCCTTTGGCAAGGTGGCACCCTCCTACTCACTATTGGTTGCACACTTGGCATTTTTTTGTGTTGAATGAGAGGTGGTAGCCATTACCTCAACACTTGGCTGCTCTCCTCTTCCACTTGGTGCGCCCCTCTCCTACACATGGTGCACCCTCCTTCATTGGAACTCCTTCCCTTTGCCTTTATATTGAAGCATACTCTCCCATTTGCAAGTTAGTTGGAGCTTGGGATTGATGCTATTGTAACGCTATTTTATATTTTTGTAATACTCTTGGATTGTGAATAAAAGACTTTGGAGGTCAATTGGTCTTTGTGTTGATGTGTGGATGCTTGGATAATTGTGCCCAATCTTGAGGTAACTTTGTATTGGATCCAAAATCTTTGCATATCTATTTTATTTTGCAGCCTTTGAAGGTGTGTTGTCACATAGTAGGGTAGGATTTACTCAATTTGGTTATTGTTTGGATCCTACAATTTTCTTATATTCAGAAATTTTAAAGATGTATGTTTTTCGAATGAACTAACATGTGTCTTCAAGTTTCTTTGTAGGAAAGCACTGTTCTAACAAGTGTTTGCAAGGGTTGAAAGATCTAACAGGTTACTCAAGCTTGAAGTAGAGTGGGATAGGAGATCCATCCCTCAACTTCTTCAAGAGACAAAGCTTTTCCCTCTTTCATTGATCAAGGACCCCATAGCCCAAGATTCAAGTCCAAAGAGAAGATCCTCTCAATCTCTTTCTCTCTTTTATTTAAATTTCTTCTTCAAGGTTACATTTCTGTTTTGTATGCAAAGATAGATCATCTAAAAGTTATATTTAATCAAATCTTATTGCATGCATCACCATCTAGATCTAGGCAAAGTTCATTTATGTTTTAAAGGCTAGATCTAGGAATAAAGTCTATCTTTTGCTTATCTTTATTTCAAATCTGTTTTGGCAAAAGATTAAAGTGTGTTTGATCGTTTAGATAAGGCTGTTGGGTAACTTTTATTGGCTGTCATATGACAACAAATAGAAGCAACCAATAGAGCCTCTCTTTAGCCTCTCAAAACTAGTAAAAAAGTCACAAAAATTTCCCTTTTTTTACTTAGAAATTTTTAGGACATTTTGAACTAATTTTCTGATCAATTTCAAATACATTTTTTTTTTTAAATATCTTTGAGGTGAAGTTGGTCTAATTCACTTGCTGTTTTCTAGCAGGTCATTGAATAAACAGGAAGAGTTTCTACTCGTTTTGACTAAGGTTGGAGTGGTTTCGACTTTCAAAGTGAACCTTTGAAGACCCTTTTCCCAAAAAATTGTAATATTTGTGAGCCCAAAGCTATAAGACTCACAAGTCTCCCAGAAAAGAAGAAAGGCAAAATTGTAAATCATATAAATAAAATAAGTGAAGCTAAGGAGGCTTCACTTTTCCTCTTTTCCCCTCAAGGGGGGAACCGGTGTGGTTGTGCTTGTTTCAGTTTTGTGCATAGTTCCCTTTGCTTAAAGTCTAAATTTATCTCATGATCTAAGGAGTAGGTAAATGAATCAAATCTCATAAGTCTCAAAGCACTACACAACAACTTAGATTAAATTTCCTTTTGCAAAGTAGAACACTAATTGCTAGGTTAGCTTTATTTCTTGCAATTTCAAGTTGGCAAATAAACCATCCCCTCAGCTCCTCGAAAGAGGTCTGGTCAGTGTGAATTAGTAATTAGTTTCATATTTCAATTTCAGTATTTTACTTTTTGTTTAAAAATAAACAAATTCCCCTCAGCTCTTAGTGCGGTTCCTGACTCTTCTAGTTGCGAGCTAGTCTCGATTTGCTGGAAGTAAGTTTCATACCCGCTGTGTTGGTCAGTGGTTGATAGATTAATTAGGACAATCTCTAAAGTAGTTAGCTTAATGCGTAGGAAAACGTCTTGAAGTGACCTGCGAAGTAAGGTGGGCCCTCTCGGGGCCTGGCTTCCCACCCGTTTTGGACATCCAACACTTTGAGTGAGTTTACTGGTGAGACCATTGGGTTTCGGTAAACTCTCCGCAAGTTTCCAAACAAAGAGCTAACCTCCAAGGAGGCCCAAACCATTTCATTAACTTAACATCAATTTATCCTAATAAAACACGCGAACTACATTGCCCACGATTCACTTTAAGGCACTGGTCTCATTTTACAGTGTACACTCAGCAAAGCCACAGACTTCACTTTACATTATTTGATATCTTTTTTGAAGAATTTTAATATTACTTGCATCTAACAAACATACATGAGTATCCTTTTATGCAAGTATATGCTTGATGTTATATCATCAAGTATCATTTTACACTCAACAAAGCCACAGACTTCACTTTACATTATTTGATATCTTTTTTGAAGCAATTTTAATATTACTTGCATCTAACAAACATACCTGAGTATCCTTTTATGCAAGTATATGCTTGATGTTATATCGTGGATGAATAATTGGTTTATGTGTATTTCAATTTATGGTTGATTGTTGAATGAATAATAAACTCCTAGATTTAATTTTTAGTATTTAGCTTAATTCAAGCCATAGTATATTTGTTAGGGACTACCCCCCTTGGCTTCGCTAGGAGTTGGCCTAGACGGAGGAGTTGAGGATTAGGTGACAACACCTTAACTCTCATTTGCCCCCAAGGAAACACCGAGTGGATTGAAGATTTTTTCCAYGTCTCCCAGGTGTGTATAAGGCGGCAACAAGTACCAACCCTTCTAACTCAAGAACAGGTCCTTCAAGGTCTTACCTGTGATTTGTAATCCTTATAATAATCTGTTTTTTGGTAACAATATTGGAATGTTTAGCATTTCAATTTCCAAAGACAGTAACCTACTTATGCAGRTAAAACTCTGTTGTAGCTGCATCATTCTAACAGAAGTTTAGATAACAACTCATGGAGAAATGCTTCCTGGCCGTGCTGACTAGGAAATTGGACCAAAAAAAGAAAATTTGAAATATAAAAAATAATCACCAAAATTTTATGTTACTTATTGCTTTAAAATTTTTGAAAATTAAAAAATTTCATGAAGACTGGTTGATGCTTGTTAATTGACACTAGATATTGCTGTCTGTTTTTCAACTGTTTTCAACATTAACATACAAATATAGAAAACTAATGCCAGAATGAAAAATGCGGTTGTCTTTTTGATACTTTTTGCCTCTAATTTTTGAAAATAAAAAAATTTCATGAAGCCTGGTTGATGCTTGTTAATTGACAATAAATATTGCTGTCTGTTTTTCAACTGTTTTCAACAATACCACACACAGAAAATAAAGTGCTAAAATGAAAAATGTTTTGTCTTTTTGTCAGTGTGACGTAGATATAACTAAACTGGAACTGTTTCTTTTTACTCATTAACCACTTTAATCTCGGTTTTCTTGGATAAATACATTATGGGATTTTTTCTTTAAGATTTTCCAACAATAATCTTAGTCCAGGATACTTTATATTAAAATATGCTTGCAAATATTTTTGTGGTTGTGTTTTATTTATGCATAATGGAATTTACCTTGATTATTATGTCTATTATATCACAACATCCACCAAGTAGCTTGCCTTTTTCTCCATATGTACTTGGTATCCTCTAATGGATTGTGATGTGATAAAACAGATGGAGAAAATGAACATTATCACATGGAAGGAATTGTTGAAAGCCCCATGATTGATGATGATGGGGAATGCTTCCCACCAATTATTTTGAATGCCACCTCGATAAATGTTGAGGTGTACTATAATAAAGCTGTCAATTACACACTAATGGTTACTTTTGTATCCTCTTTATGCATAGTAAGTTTCTTTGTTGTTATTACAGTCGTTTCTGCTATGCCAGTTATGTGAAAATCCTTAATATATCCACCGATATAGGTCTCTTTTTTACAAGTACTATTGTTGATTCGGCAAATGGAGCATAGTAACACCCAGTCTGTAAGTATTTTTTATATTCTTTTGAAGAATCAGTTCAGAGTTCTGATTGAGCTAAGTTGGTGCATATTAAGACCATGCCAGGATGCAATTTTTGGATTTGCTTTGGCGGGGCATGTGAATAGCAAATGGGTTTACATAGAGAGTACATATATATAATATTACATATGTATGTTATTCTGCAGGGAGCAGCTAAGGTGTCCCTTCTCATGATAGGACAACAAGCCATCCTGGATGCATATCTTTGCCTTTTACATTTAACTGCTGGGATTTTAGTAGGTATGAATTTCTGAGTAGAATATTTCTACTCATATGCTTTTACTAAAATATTAATAATTGGTCATTGGCCCTTTTTCTTAAGTACTTGCCAAAAACTTGTGTGTTTTCTTCCTACACGTTGGACCATCCATTTATTCTTAAAATGGACCCCTTTCTAGTGAAGGGGGGCAGCGAAGAGAATGGTATATTCACAGCAACTTATGCCCAAGAGGCTCTAGCAACTTTCAAACTTGGCTTAACATGTTTAACAGTTTCAACTTGGTGACAATCCATGCAACAATCATCTGTAATACTTGAGCAATGCGGGTATTTTATTTTTGTGGAAAAGCTGATGTCGTGTGACAATCTCTACTTTCACAAAGCCCAAAGGCAAGTAAGCCTAGATTGGAGTAACACGGGGGTGGCCCTGTCATTGTCACCCCAACAGGGTACCTCTTTCTCTTTAGGAGGAGGAAAACGTCACTCCAAGGGAGACATCCCAGGACCTAGTTGGTTGATGAAAGGCAAAGAAGGGCTAGATAAAATCCCACCCCTCTCTCTAGGTCACTCAAGTTAAGAAGTCGCTTGGTAAGGTTAAATGGACAAAGAGGAACTAAAATGAGTGGTACCTGCCCTTTACCAATGAAACATCAAAAGTTAGTAGCAACAATGATTTCAATAATTATAACCAATGACTCCTTGAACAAATTATGTGCTGCTAAACAAGTTATATATAACAACAATAGGATTACAGTAGCAGCAATGTATCTTAAAGAATTGCAAGTTATGAAGACAAGAAATGATATAAAGGGTTTTGTACACTTGATAATGCTTTGTCACTAACAATTCCAAGATTAATACAAGTCTATTAATATTTAGATGGCTGTCTAAACACTTGTAACAGCAACAATTAATATTGATGACAGCCAATAAACCACTTCAGAAAAGGTACTTGAATGAAGCAAGAAAACAACTAATTCAAGATCCAATGATTATAGCTTGCTTGGCACAAGTGTTAGTGGTTTTTATAGATGATTTAAGGGCTGTAAAGGGGCTGCAACAATGGCTGTAACAGCAACTTCAACAGCTGTAACAGCCTCTTAACAAATTCAGAATTTGCACTTATAACAAGCAATTAAATACACACTTTAACAATCATTTGATAGTACTTTGCTTGATACAATTTCTGGGTTGTATTTAGATGGTTATGAGGTGAATAAAGGCTGCAAATGATGGCTGTAACAGTGAAGTCGTATTAGCAACAACAGCCTTAACAACTTCAGAAAATTTGCACTTAGAGATAGCAAAAGGAGACTAAGGCCTAGGAAGGTGACACCTAGGTTGATGCAATTTTCTGGGTAGGTTTTAGGGTTAGTATACTTGTTAGGGATGCAAATAATGATGGTTAGAGCAGCAACAGGTTAGTAATTAGTAGTCTAGGTTAGTGAGTTAATTTAGTAGGGTATCAAGTAGGGAAAAGAGTTGAAGTTTGATGATACTTGTCAAAGAGTGAGGTTTGACTAGTGCCTTTCTAAGGGTAGTGGAGTCAAGTAGGCAGCTTCCTTCAAGGCTGCTAATAAATGATTTTACACATAATCCAAGAGGGAAAAAAACCTAGGAGGAGTAGCACCTTAAGTCCTCCTAGGTTTTGACCTCTAAGAAGTGAGGAAGCTAGGGTGTAGTCCCTTCTAGGCCCTAAAACCTCCTTCTTGGATTTTTATGGATGAAAAGTACTTTGCACAATAACTAAGTATAAACCTCTAGAGAGCTAGCACTTTAGGGCCCTAGGGTTTCACTAGTTACTAGATGAATTCAATAAAGCTAGGCAAATGAAAAGCAAGAAAGTTAGCACTTTAAGTTTCTTACTTCAAGCATTAATTAAAACACGCAATTTCATAATCTTGTATGAGCAAGCAAACCATTACCATAACCATTTACAATGACAAAGTAAAAACTACTTACTTTCACCAAGAATAATCATGCACAAACCATGCAAGATTGCCACAAAACTTCATAAAAATTTGTCCAAGTGCCAAAAACAAGCCTTAAAAGAGTAGCAACCTCCTTATTTCAGCCAATAACCCTTAGTAGGGAGAAAATTTCAGACCTCCACTCTCCCAAGTGAGAGTTATGATAAAATGCATGTCACTTTATGTTTATTTATACCAAAATTTGACCTTTAATTATTTTAGGTCAAAATATTAGGGTTGACCTGGCTAGTTTCTTACAAAATTAAATTTTGGACAAAATAAAATAAATTTGTATGTAAAGAAACTCTTAGGGGTGACATCATGCCCTTCTAGGGTGACGTTGGACCTTTGTCATGGAACATTGGACTAAGGAGTGAAACGTTGGGCCTCCAAAGGCCAAAACCCTGACCACATGTGCCAATAACCTCAGGATTACCCCCAAGGTGACAACCACTACATGTAGAAACACCCAGGGATGTATGGGTGACGTCCAAGGTCTCCAAAGGCTAGCGCTCAGGTGGGAAAGCCACAACCGCCTGGGTCTAGGTCCACCAAAGTGCCTCCAAGGGAAACATCCTTCTTCTTCTTGGTAGAACCCCTTCATCTTCATCTTGCCCCCTGACTGGGGTCTCATCATCCATCAAATGGGATTTGAGCCCTCATGAAGGTTCGAGCTAGTCATCTCTCCATGTACCTGTTCATCGGGCAAGGTCTTGCAAAGACAACAAGTACACCCTCCAGGGGTCCATAAGTCACAGACATCATAATACATAAATCACATCTAATAATTAAAACGCCCAAACATGTGCATTAAACCCCCCTAAACCTAAAGAAATGCTCAAAACGTTATGCAACTTGACAAGTCTAGGGTTTGGAATGGTCTCAGGGTGTCCTATTGGGCCAGTCTCCCTTAAGTCAAGGTTGTTTCCCTAGTGGAGCTTGATCCAAATCATGCAAACGTATGAGTAGGTGAGGGAAAATTGTTTGGGCATGGGGTGCATGTGATAGCAGGGAAATGTAACACTCACCTATGGGTGCCTTTGTTGAGGGTGAGCTGCACCTTATCATGGATGCAAATGTTTCCAAGCCCACTAATTGCCATTTATTTTTACCTTTGCTTTCTTCTTTTATCTTTCTTTCTTCATGCTGTAAGGAAAGAGTTGATGGCCACCGCCCCGGCTTGGTTACCAGTTAGTGGCAGTGCCACCCACAAACATTTCACAGAAATGAGAAGGCTGGCTCGTGATGAGATCCCCTTTCTCTTGGTCATGCAGCCAAGAGCCACTACCCTGGCTTGGTGACCAGTTGGGTGTGTTGAAATAATGTAACTGTGAAGAGTATTCTTATTATTATTGTTATTTTATTATTAAGATTAATCCCCATTGTGGATTAATCATGTTGGTAATTGTATTAGGACCAAATCCCCTTTTGCGGATTGGTCATCGGACAATTGTAATAGGCAGAATAAGAAGTCGGCCCCANCAGTTATTATTGAGACCCATAATTAAATTAAAGGTGGGTTTACCCACCTAGAGTGAGAGGTCGGCCCTGCTAGTGAAACCCTTTCACACGTGCCAGTCTTGTATATATAGGGAGGCCAGCGTCTCACTTTATCATACAACACACTTGTTCATTCTCTTATGAGGCAAGCTGCAATTACCAGTTGGAGAGAGGAGAAGAAGAGTGGCGCATCTTTTGGAGAGGTCTATCTGTATTGGTTTGAGTTATCTCTTGAACATTGTATTAGCAATTTATGATAAGGAAGTTTTTGCTGGGTTTTCTTCCCCTAGAGGGTTTCCCAGGATAAATGCTGTGTCTCTTGTAAATGTGTATTTCTCAGTGATCTTGTTCTTAT
>JASDQU010204965.1:4325-30871 GCA_032191745.1 Picea mariana
GATTCACTCTTCCTGTTTACTAGCGGTCGATTTCGCCAGTCAACACAACACTATTCCTCTTCTTATCCTCCTCCTCTCTAATCCCCACCCACCATCAATTTTCCACCTACCTTATCCTTTGCCATAAATTTATACCTACCCTTAAACACATGGAATACTTCATTTATTTAATGTTACATTTCTTAATTCAAAGGGATACATAAATAAATGATAAAATACAATTAGTTCAATAATTAATCCACTTAGATAAAGTAATGATTTAATCAATTAATTAACTTTTAATACCTTAATAACTTAATTTACCTTACTTAATCAAATCATTAATTAATATGAAAAGAAAAAATGGAGGACGCGAATAGGGTTTTGATGCTTCTAGGGCTCTAGACCAAAGATCGTCCAAGGAAACGCAGTAGCAGACCGTCGATCAAGTCGAAGGGGTTCTAGATCGGCTGGAATCTCATGGACACAAGGGAGGGGGTGAAAACCCCCTCATACAAAAATGTGGTGGCCAATGAAGCACAGGGAGCACGAAGCAAATGATCATCCTTTGAACCTCCACCACACATTTGAGAGAAAATCATGTAGGAAGAGAGCCAGTCTGGCAAGGCCATGGAGGTTGAAGTAGAATCTTCCCACCCAAAAGCGACTTGCACTTGGGAGCCGGGAAAATGCATTCCTCAATCAACCACATCCCTGAGTTATGTAATAAGCTCAGTGAGGATTGGAGAGAATACCCAATTTATGAGGGAATGAGTTTTGATAGGAAAATTCCTAGGGCTCTGGCCCTCACAAAGAGACCTCATGCATTGGATAAAATCATGGTGGAACCCTAAGGGTCACTACGAACTTCAGCTAAGCTCAAAGGTTTTTTTCACAATCATCCTCTATAATCTGTTGGATAAAGATCGTATCTTCAAAAATGGCTCGTATTTATTTAACTCAGCATGGTTATATCTCCATTTCTGGACAGATTGCTTCAGCCCAGAAAAATAGGACTTTACATTCACACCTTTCTGGATTTGGCTCTACTCCCTTCCTCGGAAATTTTGGTTGGAGGAAATTCTATTAGGCATAGGAAATACCCTGGGTAGGTATGTCAAATCCTCTTAATCCACTCGACAATGACGATATACCTCTTATGCTTGGATCTGTTTCTATATGGATGTCTCAAAAGCTCTATCTGGATCCTTAACCCTAGAATATCAAGATGAGGATTGGATCCAGACTATAGATTATGAACACATCGCTTTCTGTTGTAGGAAATGTCATGAACATGGACACTTATTCAGATATTGTCCTTAAATTCTCCCACCAAGAAACTAGAGGAAGAAAAATCAAAAGATGGCTTTACCCAAGTCTTAAACAGGAAAAATCCCAATCCTAGGAAACCAAATCAAGGACAAGCCAAAAATCCTTCTACTAGTAATTCCTTTGAAATCCTAAACATAGATGATTTTAGGAGATAAATTTCGCAAATGAGCTAATTTTCCATGGTTTTTCCCAAAAATTGATTCGCTAATTTCCATTTTTTCTAAGAACAATTCGCACAAATTCCATAGAATAAAATTATTTTACCTTATAAATCGCCAAAATTTTATAGAAACTATATAAAATCCTTAGAAACTTGAATATTTTTACCAAACTATCGCCAAACATTTTACATTTTGGATATTAAGGAGTAGTAAGATTAGCCCAAGTTTCTACATTTTAATATAAATTTCCATCCTTAAAATCATCTCTGGTCCCAAATCAGTTTCTAGACCAACATGAAGTGGAAAATCCTTATCAATCTAACACTCACAACAATGGAAAAGGTAAATCCAAATAGGTTCAGGCTCCAACTTCAAAATGAACAAAACACCCTGAATCAATAGTCCATCAGGAAGCAGTTGAAGAGGAAGGCAACATGGAAATGATTGTTGATGACCAAGATCTGGCTGGCATAGATCTAGACAAGCTGGAGGAGGCTTATCACAGGAAAGAGTTACAATATCTACCATTAGAACAACTGTGCAAATTCCATAAAGTATATATCGACTCAAACAACAGGAGCCACCTCGTGCCTGGGCATCCGATCGGACATAGGCAAAGAAATCAAGAGAATCCCAGGAGAAGGAAAGTGAAGGGGACGCAAATCAATGCAACACTTTTTAAAAGAGGTACATGCAACTTCATGATTAACTTAGGTCAGATTCAAAAGCTCACTGAAATATTCTTCTATACTCACCCCACCCCCCCATCATCATGAAGATCCTCACTTGGAATATCATAGGCCTAAATGGTGTTGAGACCTAGATCTGCACCCCTACCCCTCCTTTCATTACCCTATACCTCCATGAAAAAATCAGACCTTTTTTTGTTGGTTAAGTTGGTCCCCCATTACAAAAATGACTTAGTTTTTATGATCATTACCCCTCTTGATTGATTTTTGCACCATCTTTTGTTTTCTTGAAGGGTAATTATATGTTATGGTTTGGGTCTGAAGTACTTGTCATCATGTTTACCATTGGCTGAGCTCATAGCAGGTGTAATAGTCTTTTATATGCACACACATGGTTGATTGCAAGAACTAGGATATTCTTGCAAATATTGGTAGCGCACTGATTTTTAAATTATTTAAGAATTTAATGAGTTATGTTAAATATGTAAACCTTTTGATTGACGCCTGCATATGTGTGTGATCATGAATGAACGCCTCCACACCATTCTACATGCAATTTCATCATTGTATAGTGTTAGTCATGGTCCTGAGAACTGTACTGTATCATCGTGGCTATTATAGGTTGTACAGAGGGTTAATAACATGCAGGTATCGAGTTCAACATGAGGAAGTTCACATTCAATGGATCATTGACAACAAAAGTGCTCTGTACACCATGGTTCCTCCCCGTAGTTGAACATGACCGAACCACAAGACCTTGAGCTATTCGAGGCCATACCTGAAATCAAGGATATTTTCGTAAAGGAAGAATGGTATGACTTCTTGTGTGCATTTGAAGGATACCACGCAGGCGTAGCTATGATTTTCACGTAGACATTTGATGGCTTCCAAACCCAGCTTAGGGATATCTGCATTCATATTACAAAGCACTTCGTTGGAGCAGCTTCCTCTCTCCCTGTCTGTGGGGAAAGGTGGTTTAATAAAGGAAATATGCCTCCCGACCTCTGCAACAAATTCTTGGTTCCTGAGCACCAAGACCTTGACTGGAGCCAAGGAATCCCTATGTTGTGGATAAAGGAAGATTGGAAGGGAACCCTAGTAGTGGTGTAGAGGTATATAACATGTGAGGGTCGATTCACCATAGTACATTGTTATCACCTTCGTTTCCTTATGCATCTAAGTGGAGACAAAGAGCCAAACTTACCCTATTACCTGCTTAAAATACTGACCAAAAAGGCGAGGAGGGTTCAAAGCCACCCTGAATCTTATCACGGGAGCATGTACCATCAAGGATTAATCAAATTGTTGGTGTCTTTTTCTTTAGAGGAGATTGAAATGCCTCGGGGTTATTTCTTGAAATTTGTGGGATTGAAGGAAGAGGAACAAGTGCCTGATTCGTAGAATGAAGGTAATGCAAGTGAAGAAAAGACAAAGGTCGGGGTATCTCCTGAGCCTAGGAGCTCGATGAACACTGGATGACCACAACAAGTCTATCACCGAGAAAAACAAGAAGAAAAGGTAGGTTTTGGTCAAAACAAAGAAGATCAATGATAGACAACAAGTGCAAGAACTTAAGCTTCAAGTCCAGACCTTGCAACACCACAACCAGGAATTGGGAAAACTGTACTCCAAACTGTAGAAGAAGTATCAAAGACTCCAGAAGAAACACCAAAAGACTTGATGCTTTCTGAAGGAGATAATTTGAAGAAGAACACTACTATGAAGGACTACCTAAAGAGGATGCTTGTCTATCCAGTTATCTCCCAGTTGTCCTCCAACAATGTGCATGGATACAAGTACTCAATTTAGAACCTAGTTTTATCAGTACTAGTTAGTTTTGTCAAGGATCGGTTCACTTCAGCATATGCATCAGTTTATTTTTATCATTAGTAGCAGTTTTAGTTGTTTAAGTTCAAGACTTTTCAAATTAAGGCATAATAAGTGGTCATCTGTGTTTGATATGAACCACCTCTTTTTGTTAAGCTAAGTTTGAAGTATGCATTACTGTACTCTATCAAGATTTACTTAACTCAACAAGTTGTTCTCCAACTCATAGTGTAGAGTTAAGCCTCAGTTTCAAAGAGGCGAGAACCTCTGCAACAACGATAAATATGCAATTTTTGTATGAATGAAGGGTCGATTTTTGGGAAGGAAATCAATATATCAAATTGGTTGAACTTGTTCGATGATGGGATTAATCTTTCTACCTGGTGAATATGATCTTGATGATGGTGTGCTTTATGTTCAAATCTACATGTGTTTTTCTCTTATCTTGAATGCAATTTTTGATGTGTGCAAAGTACATCTCATTTTCCTTTCAACTATTGTTATAAATCATCTTTTACCAACATGCAACCTCAAAAACAACTAATTCTTTAGTAAAGGATTTGTTTTATTGTAACCTATGGGAGTAATTGTGTTTGGATATTTTTTTATGCCTTGAAATATTATTTAGAGTCTTAGACTTCTTGCAGCAGGTAATTTATTGAGTTGTTTGTTGTTCTTCCTTTGTTCATCCCTCTATTTTCTCACTCGTCTATCATTTGTGTGCCACCAACCAAGGAGGACCTACAATCATATCACCTTGCCAACCCAACCATGTTTTTGTCTTGGTAAAACCAAGCCTCCAATTGACCAACAAACCAAACTTGTTAAAAGTAAACCATTCCAAAACTGGAGGTGGCCTAGCTCTGCCCCTTTAGCAGTCAAGGGCAGACTTTAGGACCAACAAATGGAAGGACCAAATAGAGGGTACTTTGAAACTGTATCATGGTGGAAAACATGAACATCTTTTTTCTTCAAGAAACAAAATGTGTTGGGGACACAACATAAGTAATCTTCAGAATATGTTGGAGGCAATGCAATTATGTTTATAATGATTCCAATGGGGCAATCAGGGGTGTTTCCATCCTATAGAATTCTGCAACAATCATTCTGGAAAAACATTTCTCTACAATCTGGATGCTCTCAGCTCTATACATGGCTTCTGGATCGAGCAAAGAAGGMATTGGTAACCAATGCCTATGGACCCCGAGTAAATCAAGAGAAGGATGGTTTCTTGACAAGCCTAACAGATTTAGGAAGATTAGAGGGTACTCAAATATGGATTATAGGTGGTGACTTCAACATAATCCTCTCTTTGGAAGAAAAATGGRGCGACACCAGACGACTTGACGAAGAAAGTGCCAATCTTCAATGTACAATTGCTGACCTCCACCTGATTGATATAGAAACCAGGAATGGTACCTTCACTTGGTCCAACAAATGGTCTAGATCCCAACACATCTCATATAGACTAGACTGGTTGCTAATCTCATAATCATTGATGTTAGCAGGTCCTATGTTTGAGGCCAACATTATTCTGAAATCTGGTTTAGATCACTAACCAATACAACTCTGAATTGGTAGCGTCAATACTCCTAACTACAATCGTTTCTGCTTTGAAAAGTTCTGACTGACACATCCAAACTTCTCAGAGATTTATCATTCCTGGTGGGTTGAATCTTCCATCTCTTATGGTACATTGATGTATCGTTTTCAACAAAGACTAAAGGCCTTTAAATAGAATATGTGAGACTGGAACAAGAATGTTTTTGGAAATATCTTACAGTCTCAACGGTCCATGTAACATCGCCTAGAGGAAATCCAAAATGATCTAATCAATCAATTCCCTTCAGACTCACTACTGGTTGAGGAAGAGCAGCTCAAACATCAAATAGAGGAAAGATATAAACATGAAGAAATATTATGGTGTCAAAAATCAAGAGTACAATGGCTCAAGGAAGKGAAAAAGAACACCAAATTCTTCMMTTGATCTATGGTTCACAAATGGTATGTCAATTATATCACCAAAYTGAATGATGCCCAGGGTCAACCAATAATGGATCATGAGGGGATAGAGACAAAATTGGTTAAATACTACAAAAACCTCCTCTCTGAACCTATCTTTGACTGATCTCAAGCCATAAATAAGATAACCAGACACATCCCTACTCTCATAACTCAGGAGMAGAATGAAGCATTAATGCGACCGATTACCATTGAGGAAGTGGACCAAKCCATAAAGGAAATTCCCACTGGGAATGCGCCTGGACCGAATGGATTTACTACTGATTTTTTCCATCATTGTTGGTCGAAGGTCAAGGAAGATGTTTGGAAACTGGTTGAAGAATATCGTACTTCTGGACATGTTCTCTCTTCTCTCAATGCTACTTTCCTTACTCTAATTCCAAAGGAGGAACGTGTCTCCCAGCCTCATCAATTTATGTCAAATGTGTTATGCAATGTGGTCTACAAAATTATCACTAAAGTAATAGCCCTTCGACTCAAGACAATCCTTCCCTTCATTATCTCCAAGGAACAATCAGGATATGTGGAGGGGCGATTGATCTGAATTTTAGGGGGCATATGGTCTAAATTTGGATGCAAAAGTCATAAAACTATAAATCTAATAGATTGTCCATGTGGATCAAGGAGATGCCCACCTCCTCATTAATTAATTGGGCTAATAGGTTGCCCATATGGGTCAAAGAGAGTCCCACCTCTCTATTATTGTATTGGGTTTTATTTTCCATTACTTAGTTAGTTGGGTAGTTAGATCTATTTTTTACAAGGAAAATCTCTCTATGGCTAGGGGTAAACCACAATAGACGGAAATGACTGCATAAATCAACTCTATTCTCAAGTATGCTATATATACAAATATCCTAGAAAGACAAGATAAAAGGCCTACCTCGTCCAAACGTTCAATCAAGTCCATCGTTGAGCACTTGAATCAAAGCAATACACCTGCAACTAGTCCTCAACAACCAATAAACACAAGCATATGGTGATAGTATATAATGTCAGCACATTCAATAGCATAATCCATCAACATTCATAACAAATACTCCCATAGAATAACAATTCAAATATTTGCAAGATATTAATTGGATGAGAAAATATTATTTCTATTAAAATGTAATCAACAGAAGTGAATGAATTACAAACTTTCGTGTCGACACGATTCAGAACCAAGAAACTAACTTCCTTCTTGTTGGGCCTCCACCACTTCAATCTTCCACCAAAGGCAAGCTCATATAAGAGAGACAATGAGATTCTCAATCAAGTAGGGAAGATCTTGGGGGCTGAACAATGTGTTTAGACTTAAAGGACAAAGGGATGCAAACTCAATATGAAGTGAATAATTTCTCCAGAGTAACTTTTCTCTCAAAGTTGAATTCTTGTCTTCTTTTCCATAGCTCAGATTTGACCCATTTTTAACCTTCAAGTGGAACTGAAGGATCGAGTCGGAACATTTCCAGTATATGGAAGGTCAAGGATCATGGATCTCGTGACGTGACATGGAAACGCGACACCATTTTTTAATTTTGGGCACAAATATCAATGTACGTGGGTTGTAGTGGTGCAACCTGTGTATATGCATGATGTACTATATATAGGGCACATATATGTGGAAAAATCATGTTTTAATCTCTAGGATTTGCAAAAATGGACTTCAAGTCTGCATAGGGAAATGGAAAAAAGCCTTCTGTGCAAGTTTTCATAGGGTGAGACAAATCTTGATATAACAAATGCCCCTTAATATGTGAGGTCAGAGGAGTATTTGCGATGGAAAAAATACATTATAAGACCCAGAAGTGGAGTAATGGACACCCAACTGGAAGAACTAGTTTCTCATTATAATATGTACTGACTTTGCACACATGGATGCAAATTTGAATTACACTGCAGATCCATGTAAAAATATACCAAACAACTGTCCATGGCTATGAATAGGAAATACAAAGGTGGCTACATGCCAAAGACAGTCATAGTCATGAATGAGGCCCAATAAAACCAGTCTCAAATTTAATATGAGGATATTTGTATACAATGGAGTACAATATGATATCCCATGATCACTGAAGTCGCATAGGTACTGGTCCAATGAAATGTAGCAACAACTCATGAAAATTGCAACTATAAACCGATGTCTTCAAGTCTTCTACACAATCCACCAAAGGTGCAAGTCTACATTGTGTGAATAAAGGAGTTGAGGTCGAACACAATGAGACTTCATTTGATTACCGGTTATTAAGGTACACCGTTAAGAAACGCGAGACAACCTACCAATAATGAAAGTAGGTATCAAGGCACTGAGTACATTATTACAAGTGTGAATAAAGGAGTTGGGTTCGAACACTTGAAGAATCCATCAATCAGGAGACATTGATGTATTCCCAACTGTCGACAACAAGATAACATGCCACTAATTACTGCAAGCCTCTAGGTACTCATAGGACTCTAGGTCTCRTCTCCAGAATAGATGAAYTGAATTTGATGGAAGGAGACTCACTGAAAGGAGAGCATTAAGACATCTCTCATCATTCAACACTAGAGGTACAAAGTAGGAGCTTGATGATTTGGAGGAAATCGAACGAAGAACATATTCACGAACCAACAACTCTGTGCATTTTTCGTATGTTCCATATGCAAGCGGTACATGAAAAAGACCCTCTGAATAACAACCAATAAGGAAAATTGCTGACAAAGGCGAGGAAAACACCAATAGGGATAATGGCATCCAAGACACTGCACAAATCCCAATGTGTGAATAGATGTTCTGTCGTCGAACACAAGGGAAACCACCTAGTCAGTGACCAATGATGAAATGTTGACTGCTAGGTTCAAGGTTACCTACCAATGAGGAAAGTAGGACCAAGGTGCACAATAGGACTACAACTTGATGTGATTCTGAGACAAACTGAGGGTATGGCCGACATGCAAAGTCAAGAGTTCTGAGGAATGGTCGACATAGGTTGATAGACATCCTTTGAAAAAAAGCATAAGACACGTGGAAGACTCTGGCAACATAGAATCAATGATGACACTTTGATATGCAGGAGGCATCAATCAAACTCTCCATAGGGACTGAAAGAGTAACCACTCGGGGGAGTAAACTCTCTGTAACGAGCTCAGCTTCCTAAGGTCATGCTAAACCCAAAATTTTGATAACAAGTGGACTAAAAAATTTTATGCTCTATTCAAAGGTGACGCGACTGTTGCCAATATAAGATAATATTCCCTTCCCACCTATCTTTTTTTTTTTTTTCATAGTCAAATGAATGCTATGATACAGAGGAGGAAACGAGTGTCGCAAGTAAGAAAAACTAGTTCTAGTAGTGGAACATACCTATGCTCAATGCAAGGAGGTGCATGCAGGAGATGTACACTTGGGGGAATGTTTCCTCCTGGGTATAGGGTGTCAAGTTGCAAAGGATGTAAACAAGGCTCTGCTTGTTTGAGGATGCAAACTGTTGAGGTGAATGACTTATAACGCAAAAGGGAGAACCAGAAATAGGCTCAATACTGCAAGCAAGGGCATGCGATGCAATTACAACTTAATGCCAAAAATGTCATTTTTCGTAAACCTAGTTTACTTGGTTTGAAAAATGGATAAACTTGCACCAAATAGATGTCCTTTCAAATCCAATTTACGAGTGTGAAAGAGACAAGTTCACTCGAAAATCTTTTCGCTTTTTGAAAATGATTCCCAAAAGAGCTTAACCAAGACTCACGATCTTTCAAATCCAATTAACGAGTGTGAAAGAGACAAATTCACTCGACAATATTTTCGCTTTTTAGACGAGTCAAAAAAGAGCTTAACTCAGACTCGTTGAGGGGTTTCTAGGTGACATGTCATGGGGGAGGCCAAGGCTATCGTGCAAAATTTCTGTGAAAGGTCAACAACTTACAGATAGTTGACACAAGCCTAACAAAACCCAAATCTCTCCAAGTCGAGGAGGATAAAGTGATAGCGGAGGTTACATTCTCCATGCTATATCAGATAACGTCTCTTAATTGAAAGGGAATAGGAGGATGAATTGGATACGCTACAAGACCATCCCAGTCAAAGGGGACCTCTCTAAGACTTGGAGGGAGAGTACTCGGGGAGAGTAAAACTCTCTCTCGTTTAGAAGATGCAGTACTAGAGATGTTAATGACATGGTTGAAAGATGCATCACCCTCCAAAAGAAGAGTTGGATTGACCAGAGATTGCATCGGTACAAACACTTATTCAATCGTTGGTTGTATAGGATGTGTGACAACAAGTCCAAGAGATGCACTACCTTCAAGAAAATGAGTGGGGTTAGATGATGATTGCATCGACATGACTTACGTATCAATCAAAGGAGAAATCGAGTGGTGGGAAACCAAAGACGACTTAGAACCTGAAGGGTCCCTAGGTGAGGACCATGCTTTCGGTATACCAGCAGTAGTAGGACACAAACAAGTAAGGTGATCTCCTTCGCAAATCCTACAAAGAAACTTGGGCTTATGTCTTACACATATAGGCTTCTCAATTGTACGAATTCTCCTAGCGTCATTCACAATGGATGGCGACATGCTCATAGCATGACTAGAAGACGTCAGAGGTTCATCTCCCACATGATGTACAGAGGTTGGAGATATGATGTCGATATGACTCATGGCGACTAGAGTGATGCCCCCAACATGACTTGCAGCAACTGGTTGCTGGTCTTTGACATGAATTGTAGAGGTTGTCGACCAACCTCCAACATGACTAGCAGAGGTTGGTGATGGAATTCCAGTATGAGTTGCAGTGATTGGAGTGGTGGCGATGGTGAGTTGTGGCATTTGAGGCCAAGGTCTCGGGAAAGACTGGTTTTGAGACATTGCAGACTAGGAAGGATCCTAGTTTACACCCTGTCCCTGTCTGGAAATGTAGTATCCTCCACCTAATTGATCCATAGAGTTTTGTACAGGCATCATCACTAAAGAAGATGTCTGCGAAGAGACAAAAGTGTGATAAGGATTATTCAAGTGAGGATATATGTTTCCCCCAAGCGAAGGGGTTCTGTGAGGAGGGTAGCTCGTACCATAAAATTGATTCCCTCCATATGAAATACCAGAGGATACATGGGGACCTACCATGGGGAAAGTGTTCGTAGGAACTGGTATATTGGACGAAGGATACACGAATGGGGTGTAATAAGTATAATAACCACCCATTTGAGCATTAGCTCCTGAAAAAATGTGGCTAGGATTGGATCCGTAAGAGGGGAGATTCCAACCTCCTACAGTGAGAGTTGGTTGAGGGACGTGACTCTTATCAAATGAAGATGTGGATAGAGGAGTCACCATTCCCCTGGATCCAAAACTAGGATTCATATAAGTAGGCAAGGGAGAGGATGGGAAGGGTGAAGGCATATTTAGCATACCAAGAGAAAATGATTAGAGACCCAAGGCATTGACTGAGTGTTGTAATTTTGCATACCATTATGAAATGCAGATGGATTCATCCCCATGAAATGAGTTAATGTCATGGGGGAGGTAGCGGTAAAGGAGGGAGCCAAAGGAACTCCATTATCCATAATAATGACAACTCAAGACATGGTATAAAATACTAAGGCCAACTAGTAATCAAAGAGCACATCCAAAATAATCAAACGACCAAAATGCACACAAACAGGATCAAGTGGATGAAGGGGCCTCCCTCTCTAAAGTAGGTATGTCTCACCCAAGAGGGCCCTGAGACTCCTTTGCTAAATATCGGAGGTATCAGAATAAGTTATAAGGGCCCTCGTGGGCTTAACAACCAGTCTGTTAGATCCCTTTGGAGAGGTAATCCTCCATAAAGACTGTGTGTTGTTCGACCCTTATCAGACCCAGGGTACCTGTAGAATAACCCCTGCAAGTAACCTATGTGGTACCTAAGTCAAGCAACTAAGAAACCACGATATAACCGATGCACAGGTGAACAGTCGTAAGTCAGGTTCACCGTATGGGCAGGGTAACAAAGCCCTAAACCTTGAAAACACCGCCTCTCATAGAGGTAAGGGTACTAGCAAGATCCCCATAAATATATCTGACACTAAGAAGGTATTGGGGGGATATCCCTTCAACCAACCTCACCCGACCTCGTGCTTAACTCCGGTGTAAGAGGAGCCTCATGATATTACTTATTATACAATGGATTTCTCCTCTCCCTTAGTAAGACACATATGTTGATTTAATAGCCTTGGAAAAGTTTACTCACAAAATCCTATTCCAAGGCTCTAAATCATAAGCTAGTTTGTGCACCGTAGAAAAACAAAATCGTTACTAATCAATTCTAAATTATAGCGTTACTTTTAGTGGCCTTGCTTACTAAAAAATGTATGGTCACGAAACTAGTGATGTTATGACTCATCAAGTAAAATAAATGAATATGAAATAACCTTAGCTCAAGATATGGTGAGTTGGGAGTGAGGAGAGGGATCTATTTATACTTGGAGAGGCAAACCTACCTCTCTTGGATCAATGCCAAGTGTCCACCACCAAGCATAAGAGTAGATCTCTAGGCTAGGGCGCACCATCTAGGGTTTAGAAAGGTGTGGGAGGTGTTGGGATCACACAAAAAAAAGTGGGAGGCTATGGTATTCGTGCTAGGGGAGTGGAAAAATTTTAATAATTTTTAAAAATTATTTCTAGAAATTTCCAAGTGAAGGGGTGCATAACTCCTCTTGGAGGGCGCACCACTTGGGGGAGATGGAAAGGATGGAGGTGTTGGGATGAGGGAAAAGGTGTGGTATCACCTTAGGGTGAGACTTGGGGGTTAAAGAAAGGGAAAACAAAAGAGAGGGGGCCCCACGTAGGTCACAACATCAATCTCTAAGGAAAAACGTCAATCCCCCTAGGGGGGCGTAACTTTTGAGTGTGGTGAGGGGGTAAGGGTGGTTAAAGGGTTGAAAAATGGTTGGATGGGTAGGTTTAGGTTTAGGGATTCTCTCTCTAACTTCTAACCATAATTTAACCATCCTTTTAACTCATTATTACATTTTTACAATTTTGCTATGTTTGGAGTTTAGCAATTAAAATTGTTGTTTTAGACTGACTCACACTCCAGGCAGACAAACCATAGCAAAAGTTGTCTGACTGAGCTAAAACTTGGTCCATGGATGTGGGGGGTGCTATTCCATTTCGTTTGAGCACAAATACCCCTATCAAAATTCCAAGGACTAAGTTTTTACAATATTTTCTCAAAAATAATCAATTAATTAAATAATTAAACCTCCAAAGTTAGGTAAATTTAATTAAAAATTAATTAATAAAAAAAAAAACTGACTTAGAATCGATGGAATTCCGTGAAACTTTCTAAGATGTCTTGCATTGTCATTTACAATGATTCCCAATAGTTACCAAAAGATAAACCCACTAGAACGTTGTTCACCACTTTGGAGGAATTATTGCAAGTGTGACGGAAAAATTCAAGGGAAATCAATAAGGTTGAAAATCCCAATTGATAACCTGAGGCTAAAAAACCCTCGGTGAAAGGAACTCTCCCAGTGAACCGATCCCAAGGTAACTGACCTAGACATGACTCATGCAGACCTATTACGTTATTAACCCATGCAGGGGTGCAGAAATTCCAATTACAAAAAGAAGTGTTGGGGCAAAACATGCCCTGTAGAACCAAAGTCTTCGACAAATGTGCATCTGATGATGCATCTCTTCATGGAACATGGAGTTGGCCACCTGTGTTGGAGAGGCGGTCAACACAAGGTACAAGTTAATTTTGATATTCTCGTATTTGAAGGTCAGATAGATGTGGATTCTCTAAAAAATGGTTAAATATGATAGAAGTTTACTTATATGTGCACAATTTTTTCGACATGAAAAATATCACCTTCACGCACCTTAAGGCTCTCCCCCATGTCAAACGTTGGTGGGAAACATATTGTGAGAAAATTTCCACAGAGTCTGGAATGTTCAAGGCCGAACCCACTTGGGAATCTTTAGTAGATGTCATCAAGGAACAATATTACCTTTTTGGAAACTATGAAGACCAGTACATGAGATGGACCACACTATGACAAGAGAGGGGGCAAGCAACGTCGGAGTTCACCAATACCTTCCATACCTTGCGCACCAAACTGGGTATCAAATATTCTGAGGGGAATTTGGTTCTAAAATACCATGGGGCTCTACATAGGTGCATCGAAACTGAAATGGAGTTTCTAGACATCTTATCGTTGGGAGTTGTTTATCGATATGTTGTCAAAATCGAGCAGAAATATAAGCACTCGACCAAATGGGAGTTTGGGTCTACAAATCCACAACAACAAAAGTATCATAAATACGGCCCTAACAAACTGTTGGTTTTTCAATAAGATAGGTTAAGTATGTAGTTCATTTCATTTTTTCATTTGTCTTAACCATAAACAATAATGTTGCAGCAACCAAGATCACAAGAAGAAACACCATGCACAAGAACACAAGAAGTATCCTGGGAAACCCTTCTCAACAAGGGAAGAAACCCCAACCAAATCCTTTGCTATATTCTTCAAGAGAAATACCTTCACCACCAATAAGACCTAGCACACAAGAGGGTGTTCAAACCCTAGAATACTAGCGCCCAAGAGAGGTGTGCACTTTTCCCAAGAAGACGTACTTGCTGAAATTTCCAAACTCATGTGAAAGATATGATTCCTCAATGAGGAATTTACCTTTACTTATACTAAATTGAACCTGTCAATAGAAGTGTCTATTGGCACAACAGATCCAACCTCACTAAATTATAATATAATTAATATTAACCAGATTAATTATCTTTTACATTAATTACCAGTCACATTAAGGTGGGGCCGACCTATACCCTTTACATTACAATTAGGGTTATAGGCAAGTCTGACTCTTGAACAATATAACAAAGGATATGATACACCCACTAGTGCTCATACACTAGGGGCACATCCATAGGGATGTCCATATCTCTAGCTCACTGCATTACACAAAAGAACCACTTCTTCACACATTCACATGTACTCGTCCACATGCACGTCCACTCCACAGATCTTCTTTCCCATTGCATCACACAGGAGAGTCATCTGGAGTTTCTCATCAACTCTATTGCTCAAAGGAGGCTAATACATCATCTTCATTTATGTTCTCATGACGATGCACCCAACACTTTGGGATTTCACACATTCACCTTGTGCTCATCCACAGGCTCGTCCAACTCAACAGATCGCCTTTCCCACGGGATAATCAACTGGAGTTATTCTCAACTCTCTG
Source organism: Picea mariana (assembly GCA_032191745.1). Taxonomy (NCBI): domain Eukaryota; kingdom Viridiplantae; phylum Streptophyta; class Pinopsida; order Pinales; family Pinaceae; genus Picea; species Picea mariana. The sequence continues at coordinate 19,546 of JASDQU010204965.1, forward strand.
AATGGAGGATGACATCTCTACATTCCAACTATGTCTCATATAGGAACCACGTACCCTTCTTAGGGGATTTATCTCAGGTTTGTAAGCTGGAGAAAGTCTCACATAGTTGCAATGATCCACATCTCACAGGTTTGTAAGCTGAAGAATGTCTCACATAGATGTAATCATCAACACTCCCTCTCATCTAGGGAGGCATTCTTCATCATGCCAAGTCTCACACAGATGCACTTTGAATTTTGTCTTGGTTGGAGTCATCAACACTCCCTCTCAACTGGGGAGTCTTTCTTCACCAAGTTAGTTTGGTGAAGATTTCTACAATCAGCTCATGTGTAGGAAGGTAATACATGTGTACGATTTTCCTCTGCATCATATCTCTGATATAAGGATATTTCATCTCATCGTGTTTCGATCCATCAGGAAACACTGGGTTCTCAAGGAGCTTTACACACAGCTCTTGGTTATCATCATAGGATCCATATCATGGTTAAGTAAATTTGTCATAAGCTTGTGAAGCCACATTGCTTCACACACTCGATGCTATATACTCTGCCTCTGTGGTATTCAAGGCCATAGAGTTTAGTTTCATGTTGCATCAGGAAACCATGGCAAACTTTATGGTAGATCAACAACCGGATGTGTTCTTCCAGTCCACTGCAATTTCTGCTCAATCTGAATTGGCATATCCTGCAAACTCAAGTTCCCATTGGAGGCATATCTCAAGCCATATCCAATTGTGCCTTGTATATATCTCAATACATGTTTTGTGTTGTCTAGTGAGTCTATCTCGGTTGACTCATGAAATGACTAAGCACATTCACTGCATGGCATGAATCAAGTCTGGTGTTAACCAGGTACACCAGTGATCCAATCAGTTGTGGACCGGTCTCGTCTGAATCATCATCAATATTTTTCTTTTTTTTTTTAAATTCATCACGATGGATTTTGCATTCTGTCATACTGAACTTCTTTAATATTTTCATTGTATATTTTTCTTGACTCGGGAAAATCTCATCGGTCCTCTGGCATATTTCTTGTCCCAAGAAGTAATGCATCATACTCATATTCTTCATATCGAATTTAGAAGTCAAGGAATACTTGTATCCAACAACAAGGTTTTTTGAATAAGTCATCAAAATTAGGCTCTCATCACCAACACTGTAATAATATAGGTTTTGGATCAGCAACACTCTTGCTAAAATCCAAACTCATCAAGAATCTATCTATCTGATATAGTTTCCAACTCATGGATGGTAGTGCAGATGGAAGTGTATTGGGTTTACTGGATTAAGTGTCTCATCATTGAAAACTCCCTACRTTTGTGAGACACCTTTGGATATAGATCTCATTTTGCATTTCTCGACTCTTCCATCAATTGCATGCTTGATCTTATAKATCCACTTTGAGGTTACCACAGACTTCCCTTCTAGTCACTGAATAATATCTTATGCATCATTCTTAAAGATATATTGGTATTCTTATGTTATGGCATCTTKCCATACATGTTATCCTATTGCTTCTCTAAGACAAGGAGGCTCAACATCAATGAGGTGGATCATGATTGAAGGATAGCTCAAAAATTTCTTTTGCTTTCTCAAGATGCGCCTTGAGAGGATTGTATGTTTCTCTGCCTCTTGCAAAGTGAGTCTAGGTAGGCCTTTTATGCCCTACTGCAATATCTCTGAATATATCAACTGGTGCAACTGGATCAACTTGAATAAAGTTTGTCTCCCTCTGAACTGTTGAAGGGGGAGAAAGTATTGTTTCATTGTCAATATTCATCTAAGATTCTCTGGATCCTTGAAAGGTTATCTCTTCCTCAAGGACAACATCTCTACTCATCTCAATCTATCTCTGACCAGAGATGTCGATCTTGGAATGTCTTGGAAGATTCATTGTTATCCCATAAATGTGTCATTTCTCCCTGAAGGGTCTAGCTTGTACTTGTTCTCGTTGGGTACATCAAAATACACTAGGCACCCAAATATCCTGAAGTGTTTAATATCAAGCTTCACTCTGGTGAAGGCTTCTTCGGGAGTTATGTTTTTCAAAGTCTGGTGAAGACTCTTGTTCTAAACATATATTGTTTCATGCAATCTTCTTCCCATAGAATCATATAAGGATTATGATTCTTCATTATTGCATTGATTGCCTCAGTGATGGTTCTATTCTTCCTCTTTCTCAAAGAGTTTTGACTCCCTTTGATTCAAGTGACTCCCTCTGAGGGATAAACATATTCCTTTCTTGTTAACTTATCTGGAACAAGAAAACAAAAAGAACCAACACAAGAATATCTCCTAAAGTAGAATAATGAGTACATATCTAGAATCAAAACAATTTAAGGAATGTTGTCACATCTACAACACCTACTTGTAATGTAGAAAACTTTAGAAATATAGGTTAGAGGAATGATGATTACAACAATCAAACCTGGAGTCTTCACTTCCAGTGTGTTGTTCCTCTGAATGCACTGAGATCCCTCTTGATCCATGACTTCGGAAAAAGGTTCCTTCCTCCTGCAATTACCCTCATCACAATGATACAAATAATAAATATACAAGTGCATACTTGAGGGTGTTGATATACTTTCTCCAATGGCACCTGGTTGATCTCTAAGGTCTTCATGAATAATATAGTCACAATGTCACCTTTTTTCATATTGCTACTTTAAATTTGGCCCTTCAATGTAAGAGTTTGTGTAGATGATTGTATTCCTTGTCTTGTCATCATCTTCCTTCCATTCATCAATAGATGTATTCATCATATTTTAGATTCTTCACAAACCCTTGTTAATTGGGCTAGAAAACCTAATGGCTAGGCTAGGCTAGAAACCTTAGGTTTTGTTGGGCTTATGACTACCAAAAATAAGCCTTGAAAGTTAGAATAACACAAATAATCTTGAAGGCTTCTTCAAAGAGCTACAGAAACCCTAAAAACAAAAATCTACAGAAAATTGTGAAACCCTGGGGCCAAAATTTCAAAATGCTCAGAAATTCACTCTGAGAGCCTTTGGAGGTGTGTTGAAGAAGTTTGTAATCTCCGATGCCAAAAATAGCCTCAACATCCAAGTATTAAGGGTTATATCACCAAATAAAGGAGGGTCGTACAATTGTTTTTGGAAACCCTAGGAGGGTCGTACGGTTCTGCAAAAGTGAGAGGAGACTTGGTAGATACTTGTGCAATGGGTTATTTCAAGACCTATGCTCTGATACCATGTTTATTTTTAAATAAGCTAGGTTAATCATGTAGTTCATTTCATTTTTTTCAATTGTCTTAACCATAAATAATAATGTTCCAGCAACCAAGATCACAAGAAGAAACACCATGCACAAGAACACAAGAAATGTCCTGGGAAACCCTTCCCAACAAGGGAAGAAAACCCAGCCAAATCCTTTGCTATATTATTTAAGAGAAATAACTTCACCACCAATAAGACCTATCACACAAGAGGGTTCTCAAACCCTAGAAGACTAGTGCCCAAGAGAGGTGTGCACTTTTCCCAAGAAGATGTACTTGCTGAAATTTCCAAACTCATGTGAAAGATATGATTCCTCAATGAGGAATTTACCTTTACTTATACTAAACTGAACCTATCAATAGAAGTGTCTATTGGCACAACAGAGCTGACCTCACTAGATTATAATATAACTAATATTAACTAGATTAATTATCTTTTACATTAATTACCAATCACATTAAGGTGGGGCCGACCTGTACCCTTTACATTACAATTAGGGTTACAGGCAAGTATGACTATTGAAMAATATAGAAAGGGATATGATACACCCACTAGTTCTCATCCACTAAAGGAACATCCATAGGGATTTCCATATCTCTGTCTCATTGCATTACACAGAAGAACCACTTCTTCACACGTTCACATGTGCTTCTCCACAGGCACGTCCACTCAACAGATCTATTTTCCCACTACATCACATAGGAGAGTCATCTGGAGTTTCTCATCAACTCTGTTGCTCATAGGAGGTTAATACATCATCTTCATCTCTTTTCTCATGACAATGGACCTAGCACTTTGGTATTTCACATGTTCACCTTGTGCTTAGCCATAGGCACGTCCAACTCAACAAATTGCCTTTCCCACAAGATAATCATATAGAGTTCTTCTCAACTCTTTTAATGGAGGAGTTCATCCCAACTCTGTCTCAGATAGGAACCATGTACCATTATTAGGGGATTTCTCTCAGGTTTGTAAGCTGGAGAAAGTATCACATAGCTGCAATGATCCACATCTCACAGGTTTGTAAGTTGGAGAATGCCTCACACAGTTGCAATAATCAACACAAACATCCTCTTGAAAACCATTCCAAGACACAGTAAAGTAAGGGTGAGGGAAAGACAAAGAATGACATGGGAAAGTAGTGCCATTTCCACAAAATCTCTTGGCACAACAACGAGGAATGTCACTCAAAACAGTCATTGGTGGCTGATATCAAAGAAAAAGATCTGAACCCAGATTCAAAATTTGATTCAAAAAATAATGGAAGGAGACAGATCATCGACACAGACCCCACTGCCACTATCACAACCACAACAATCCAACCAGAAGCACAAGTAGATCCTGGAGAGGGGGAGCGCATCTTCCATTCACATATGTGGGTTAGGGGGATCCCATTGCATTTCATTATTTTTAGCGGAAGCCAAAAGAACCTCATCTCAGTAGAGGTCGTCAAACARTTGTAATTGCCAACAACACCACACCTGCAACCATACATCGGGTGGYTTCACTAGGGAGGGGATCTTCGTGTCAGCCAACAGTGCCACTTGTCCTACGACGTCAAGCTGGATGAGGTATTGTGTGATGTTTCCCTAGTTGGATGTTGTGATGTTCGTTTGGGATAGMCATATATGTGGAAGTGCCATGTTGTTTATGAGTCTCAACCCCGTAGTATAATTGTTACTCTGGGGAGTCATCTCTACAGGATTCCAAAGGTATTTCCAACTATTGTTTCAACACAGCATTGCAGAAAATTTTTCTCTCATATGACTAAGTTTATCTTCTTCACGATTCAGGAAAGAAGTGAACAGAAGGACACTATGACCACTACGGCCTCRATTCAAGCCCCCTCTATCCAGCAGGAGTAGGTTGRAAAAATGAAAGMAAAGAACAAAGATTCCTTATGCACACAGTCATCTCATGCAGTCAAACTAGTTAAAAAGGTGCAACCCCTCCAACATCAGGTTTGTGACAKCCTTCCACAAGCCAAGCAGTGCAACGTCTCCAACAAGGCAAGCAACTCACCAAGGTTCAGATTCAACAAACGCTTTCCCATCTCCCGCGGGAACTCAATGCAATGGAGACCATTGCTCCCTAATGGGGGAGAATTGATCCATATGGATATTGGTGGCCACCCACCTATTCCAACTGGCTCACATGTAGTTTTTATCATTGGCAGTTTTTTCCTAGATTTTTGAGTCCTAAACTTCTGGGGTTGTTTTGAGGCCCTAAACAATGTTTTTTTATCTTGCCACATTCAAACTATAAATTGATTCATATTTTTATGGCATAATGCATATTCCTCAGAAAGAGCTTTCCAATGGGCTATCGTGTGCCTAAAACGAAGGTCGTATGCAAAAGTTACAACCCCGGGAAGTAATTGTACCAACTTACCCCATCAGAGCCCACATGACTTTTGGTGCTTCATCTCCACATTAGGGCCGCAAAATTTTTGGATTTTCATCTTCTAGGGCTAGGTTTTTGAATGTTTAGGGTTTTTCCATTTATGTTAAAAATTCCTTTCAAGCCTCATTGTACTCATCTTCTTACGAATGAGCGTAGCCGTTACATCTCTTCTCAAAGATAATTTGCCAGCATTATGTTGGAGTTACTTCACACACAACTAGGATTTATTTTTCCTAAGGTTTTTCCTATGTTTATTAGCCATTATTCAGTCTCCTATATTTTATGAAGAATATTCGTCTAGGGAGAATATTCTCTTTAGTTTTCACTTCAGTTTGATCAGTTGAGTGGAGTCTAGATGTTACATTGGGATTATCACCATGCAGCATTGGGATCATCACCAACTAATGTACATTGTCCTTGGGATCATCCGCAGACTGGCACATTACCCATGATTCCCTGATTTCCTCCTCAATTCACTATGTTTCGGTCAGTTAACTAAGGACTGATAGACTAGTTAACTCAGCTAAGTGGCAGTTCACTCTCGTAACTACTTGAGAGACTAGACTAGGTGGTTATTTACTCCCGTAATTGTTTGTGTGTGTCCAGATCACTCTATACCACCACTATGGCACATTGTCTTCTCCTCCAATGTGCATTGTTTGATTTATACAGAGTATATCATGTGTAAATTATCATTCATTCATTTGGTTAATGAGAATTCTTTTATTCTTTCTTTGTTGCTTCTCTTTTCTTCTATTTTCTCTACAACTATGTATGTCAATTCCCAACTATATCTATTTTTTGCAGGTTCAACACATTTACATGGTATTAGATCCAATGAACTACTAGGGAAAAGACACACCAAATTTTTTTTGTAGGTACCGAAGATTGAAGACAACGGAAAAATGGAATTTTCAAAAGAATTCATTCTTACACCTTACAATTACTTTGCATGGAAGGAGAAGATGATAATGCATCTTTGAAGCAGAGGATTATACAGGTTAACCATGAACATAGAGACAGAACCAACATTAGCCATAGAAAAATCCAAGTATCTACATCGAATGGATGAAGCATTTGGAACAATATGCAGTCTCATTTCTCCTAAACTTGTCTTTCACATATCCTCCTGTAAAACCCCCAATAAATTCTGGACCACCATGGAAAGGATTTTTTGAAAATAGGATGATATGAGGGGACACATGCTCGAGGTGGAATTTCTCACATTGGATCCAAAAAATTTTGACAATCTCCAAGATTTCTTTACCAAATATAAGGATTTGTATCGCAACTCAAGGCTTGTGGGGTTGATAAATCTAAGGAGGAGAAACAAACGGTTCTCACCATTCTATCCAAACTTGGTCCAGAATACTTAGTGTTTGTATTCACATTTGATTCAGTTAGATTCACATCTAGATCTACTTGGAAGATGCCCTCTCTTGAGGACTTTATCAAGCCTCTGACACAAGAGAAGAGCAAGCTCATCAACATGGGCAAAATCAAAGGCCCTAAAACGCATGCACTTACTGTGCAAGATGAAAGTGGTCATCAATATCATAAATCTAAAGATAAACACAAAAGGAAATCACATGCAAATCCAAAGAAGGAATGGTACTCAAAACCCTTCAACAATGCTTACGGATCCAAAGGTGGAAAGGAAAGAAAATGGGAGAAATTCTCCTACTGTCATAAAGGATTCCATCCAGAATCTGCATGTATGCAGAAACACATAGATATAATGACCCAAATACTTCAGTAAAACAACCTTGGAGATCGCATCCCCAAGGGTGCCAAAAAGAAGAAGCCATAAGATTAGAATCCCAAGAAAGGAAATTTTAGCCATGCTTTGATTGCCATCAACTCCTCTCCCAATGCTTGTATCATAGATTTAGGAATATCACACCACATGGCTTCCAAAAAAGAGGTTTATTCTTCATTGGATGCATGCAAAGGTCCTCTTATTGATGGGGGACAACTCTCCAGTCAAGGTCACCGGCAAAGGAAGGAYTGAACTCACAAACRGAAGCTTCGAGAATGTGTTGCACATTCCAAAACTTTTCATCGATCTTCTCTCTGTGTATCAGATGAAAMATTTTGGCACTGGAAAGAGATTCATATTCACACTTGATGCAGTGGATATCTATGACATGAAAACCAATTCCAGGGTTGGTACCAGTGAGGTAAATCATCAATCCAGACTCTATACATTTTATGAATTTATTGAACYAGATTTTCCATTACTACTTACCCATGTTGATGAGAGTAGTAGGATATGGCACGAAAGGTTCAGGAATTTAAATTTCATATATATGCAACAACTTAGAAATCTGGGAATGGTTGATGGTCTACCCGACATCCACTTCTCCAAAGGAATTTGTGAGGGATGTGTTCTTGGAAAACACCCTCAAGATAAATTCGACAAAGGAAAGAATCAAAGAGATTCCTCTCCTTTAGATATGATCCATAGTAACCTCATGGGCTCTTTTCCACATCCATCAATCAGCAAAGAAAGGTACGTACTCATTTTTGTTGATGATTTCTCACGCTTCACATGGGTTTTCTTTCTCAGGAAAAAATCATAGGTCTTCCAACACCTCAAAGATTTCAAAGCCCTTGTTGAGACACAGACAGGAAAGAAAATCAAAATCCTCCGAACTGATAATGAGGGAGAGTATGTCAACCATGAGATCCAGAATATTTTTCATGAAGCAGGGATTCAGTTGCACCACATGGTTCCCTATACTCCACAGCAAAACAGAGTTGCTAAGCGGAAAAATAGATCTCTAAAAGTGATGGCATCTTGCATGCTACATGCAAAGTAACTTCCACAGAGATTATGGGTCGAATCACTTAATTCTGAAACCTACATCCAAAATATATCTCCCCATAGATCTGTCAAGGATAATACCCCCTACGAGGCTTGGAGAGGCCTCAAACTGGAAGTGACCCACTTTCGTATTTTGGTTCACATGCATGGGCCAAGATTCCCTCTGAGAAGAGGAAGTCACTTGATCCATAGAGCATAGAGTGTATCATTGTTGGATACCCCGATGGTGTGAAGGGATACAGACTTATTGATCTTTCCTCAGACTGGCTCATTATTGAGTGAAGTGTCCAATTCGAGGAAAGTGTCTTTCATGTACCTCAGCAGCCGCATGCAGACACCTTTGTTATTCCACCTATCAGAGATGATGATCATGCACATGCCGACTCTTCTTCAGATGAGAGTTCCAATTCAGAGGATTCAGATGATCCAGATACAGATTTAGTACAGTCATATGCAGATTCAATGCATGCATATGCATATGTAGAGCCAGAGTTGAGGCCCAAGTGGGCTCAGACTACTCTTCAGGATGCAGGGGATCTTGTTGGGGATCTAGCTGATACTAGGAGGATTCGATCTAATTTCGAGGAGCCTCCTCTTTCACTCAGTACCACTAAAAAATTTCCACCTAGACATCTTTTCTTGGTTCGGTATTCAGATCCACAGTCTTATGGAGAGGCTACTAGAAATCCCTTTTGGGAATCTGCCATGCAAGAGGGGTACAAATCTCTCCTCGAGAACCAGACTTGGAATCTGGTTCTCCTTCCTTCGGGAAGAAAACTTGTCAGGTGTATATGGGTCTACAATATCAAGAGCGCAACGGGTAGATAGATTAGCAGATACAAAGCCAGGCTTGTTTCCAAAGGCTTTCAGCGGGTGCATGGAATTTACTATGATGAGACCTTCGCTCCAGTAGCGAAGATGGATTCCATACATTTTGCACTTGCAATTGCAGTAGCCAAGGGATGGAAAGTCCATCAGATGGACATGAAGAATTCATTTCTTCACGGTGATATCTCTAAGGATATATATATGGAGCAGCCCCAAGGATTTATTCAGGATTCATTTTTGGTCTGTCGACTGAAGAAATCTCTTTATGGCCTCAAGCAAGCTCCAAGGGCATGGTTTTCCAATATCGACTTCTACCTGTTGTCACAAAAAACTGTACGTTGTAAATCAGACCCAAATGTTTACATGATCAGGATGGTTGATTCACTTCGACTCCTAGTTCTATATGTTGATGATTTGTTGATCATCGGTAGCTCGTCTTCAGCGATTGCTGCAGTCAAGAGGACTCTACATGACAAGTTCTTGATGATGGACATGGGTCCACTACATTTCTTCCTTGGACTCAAGATCAGCCAGGATGCATCAGGCATCAAACCATCTCAGGCCAAGTATGCATGAGATATCCTTGAGAGATTTCACATGACATATTGCAAGTCTTCCCTGAATCCTTTCCTATCAGGAGTCAAACTTGAGGATGGTGGGAACACTCCACTGGTTGAAAACACACTTTACAGACAACTAGTGGAGAGCTTGTTGTATCTCACACACTCTAGAATAGAGCTCTCCTATGCAATTGGAGCAGTCTCCAGGTTCATGCAAGAGATGCATGAGCTACATTGGAAGGTTGAAAAGCATATCCTTCGATACGTACAGAGCACCATCACCTTTGGGATTCACTATTCAACAGACTCTACATTGGACCTCATCGGTTTCACTGATTCTAACTGGGCTAGCAATAGAATTTATCACAAGTCCACATCTGGTTACTTACTCAGTATTGGTTTCAGGCCTATCTGTTGGTCGAGCAAGAAGAAGGTTGTTATTGCTCTATCTTCAGCCGAGGTAGATTACAGAGGGGTATTTAACATAACCATTCAGGCTATGTGGCTACAACATTTTCTCACTAAGTTAGGCATTCAATTTCATCGGTCGATCATCATCTGGTGTGACAACCAGATCACTATGAAGTTCTGCAGATATCCAATTCAGAGGTAGCGGATGAAGCACATCGAGATCCACATGCACTACATCTGGGACTTAGTACACGAGGGTATCATCGACCTACAATTTTTTTCTTCAGCAGAACAGACTGCAGACATATTCACCAAGACCTTCACTGAGCAGAAGTTTCATTCTCTACGCAATCATCTTGGAGACAAGGACATGGTTTCCTAGCAACTATCAATTCTTCTATTTTACATAAATTGTACTTTGAGGGGGGGGGTGTTTTCCCATGATTTTTTTCCTCTTTCTTCTCTTTATTTCAGTGTATCTTTTGTATTTGGGTACCTAACATGGCCTCGTTATCGAGACCCATTCTTTATTTTCACCATAGTGATGTTCAAAGGGGGTGTTGGAGTTACTTCACACACACCCAGGATTTCTTTTTCCTAAGGTTTTTCCTATGTTTATTAGTCATTATTCAGTCTCCTATATTTTGGAAAGAATATTTCTCTTAGGAGAATATTCTCTTCAGTTTTCACTTCAATTTGATCAATTGAGTGGAGTCTAGATGCTACATTGGTATTATCACCATGCATCATTGGGATCATCACTAACCAATGTGAATTTTCCTTGGGATCATCACCAAACTAGTGCATTACCCATGATTCCATGATTGCCTCCTCACTTCACTCTGTTTCATTTAGTTAACTGAAGATTGGTAGACTAGTGAAGTTAGCTAGGTGGCAATGCACTCTCATAACTTCCTGAGAGACTAGACTAGGTGGAAGTTTACTCCTATAACTACTGGTGTGTGTCTAGATCACTCTAGACCACCACTATGGTGCATTGGTTTCTCCTCCAGTGCGCATTGGTTGAGTTATACAGAGTATATCATGTGTAAATTATCATTC